>JAUJPO010039892.1:0-18646 GCA_032270745.1 Tiaropsis multicirrata | reverse complement strand
AGTATAGTATAGTATAGTATAGTATAGTATAGTATAGTATAGTATAGTATAGTATAGTATAGTATAGTATAGTATAGGATAGTATAGCATACAGTATATAGATATAATATAGGATAATAGGCTAGGGAAAAAACATATACAATATTATCTCCTTAATATTATAGTCAAGATACATTAAGAACTAACCACAAATTGTTTGTGCATTTAGTTAAAATAAAAAGAAAATCGCACTATTTTATAATGTAAACTTTGTTGATGTATTTGCAGAGAAAGGGACTTTCCTGCAGCAAAAGTGAAAGTAGCGCGACTCTTGTTTGTTTTCAAGCCGAAGGTTCAATAAAAAGAGAAAGCTGAAAGATGATTGAAGCAGGATGCTGAGAGTTTGTTAAACCGATCAATTTGAGGTTGCTATGATGCTATGGTTAAGGTAGAGAGAAATGATGGTGAATTGTTGCGTAAAAAAGCATGACATAGAGAGAGAGAGAATCATTAACTTAATTGGTCTTGGACGTAACAATAATAGAATTCCTTGAATATAGAATTATAACGGTGAAAATATAATGTGTTCATGTTTTGGCATCATAGTTATGCTATGTTATAACGACTTTTATCAAAGTCTTATTGTAGTTGCTGTGTGTGTTTTTACTAGATTGAAAATTGGTAAAAACTGATAAAAGTTTTTAGATCGTATTATTTTCTATGTACTGTGTACCCGACGTTATTATTAACGTTGTTTCAACATCTTTACGACGTTGTTAAAAACATTGTAAAGGCGTTGAAAAATGCCTTGGGCCTGCTGGGTAATGGTCTGTAACTTGTTATTTAACAATCTTATCAACAAAGACTTTGGTACAATTGATAACTGTAAAGTTATTCCATATTTTCTCACAATGTATCAAATTTTCTTTATTTCTTTGACAGTGTTTTTGTCTAGTCTGTATCAAACCATACAGTCTAGTTCGTTTTTTTAAGCGAGTAAACGTTTGTGTTTATGATTTATATAGAAAGATTGCAAACCAAAGGTGGGGTCAATTTATTAGGCTTTCGTAGTATACCATACCCAGCAGACATGACATTTTTTCAACGTCCAAATAACGTTCAATTGTTTTGACGTAAAAACAACGTTGTCTGTGCCTGTTGTGTAATAAAGAATGAGAGAATGTAAACCCCCAGGTCTGGTCAACTCATCAATTACACTGCAGGCTGTGGCAGCTTTACATGAACTTTTCTGTTAATGTCAAGCATCAACATGTCTATAAGACCGTCTGTATTTCTCATTGCCATTTTATTAGGACGAACAAAATATTTGTAACTCATTTGTAATACTACCGTATAAAATTCTTGATACAAATATTTCGAGGGTTTTAACCCTTGATCTTACATGAATAAAGGGTAAGAAGATGTTGAAAATACACTGTTTGTTAGATTTGAGTTACGAAATATTACTGAAGTAAGCTTTTAGAAGTGATGCACTGACTGAAAATGTAAAAGAAAGGTTGGCTTTTTGGATTTGAACTGCGCAAAATTTCCTAACATATTTTTTCTTGTGAAATGACAGAGAAATATAATACAATCAAATAACTTTGTATGTTTTGTGCTTTTGAGTTACTTGATGATGAAGACCTTTGCTTGATGCAGTAATATGAGGTATAACTAAGATGTAGGGCTTCCCAGCAAACGCACAACGTTGTTTCAACGCCGTCCAAATAACGTTCTGACGTGGTTTGGACGTGAAAACAAACGTTCCGTGTCTGCTGGGTCATTGTAGGCCATAGCGGACAGTATTCGAAAAGGGAAATTTCAATCCGTATAGGAATGCATATATCATCATGGAATATAAGGTATACTATTTCAAACACGAAATTCTATATTTGAAATTTTAGCATATACAACTGAAAGTTTAGCTGTTATTTGAAAGTTTGGCATATACAGTTAGAAGTTTAAAAGATATAAAAAGAATTGAGCACTTTATACGTAATTATTACAAATTAGGAATATTGTCGACTATATCGAATTTATAGGAAAATAAAAGATACCAGAATTGGGATAAATATCACTGGGAGCTGTTAAAATAAATGCTGAGCTGATGTAAATATACGTAATGGTATACCCTGGCATAAGGAATAAAAGAGCCATGAACAATGTGGGAGCCGAATTTATCTTGAATCAATGTTCTTCAGATGTGAAGTTGAACGGATGGTTGAAGAAAGAATGCGATAACAAGATCAGAAAAGAATGTAAGTTAAATTGTTGTGGTCAATTTCTGGTATATTGGGCTTTTCCAAAAAGAATCCGTAACCCCCCTCCCTGTTCAGGATATAGGATATCCAGGGGGATTTGAAATTTTCAGCACGAATATCCAGGGGGGCTGGTGTTGATAAAAGTCGACATCCTCAACAGGGGGTACGGCGGATTGTTTCTTGAAAACTTCAATATACACCCATGTCTTTGTGACCCACTGGAATCAGCCCACTGGAATTCAGTATATAAATCACTCAAAAGAGCCCCTTTTTCACCCCAGTGCAGAAAAACGGCTACCCCAGCAGAAAGTCGGATCTTCTATCCCCCAGTGTGATTTGTTTATCTTGACCGACCCATATTGGATTGAAAATTTTGAATTTCACCCCCATTGAACTTTAGGTACCCACTGGGCACAGAGGCAGGGGTATAATTAGTATATCAACCTTTGATAAAGATGCAGGTTTTACTTTTAAACCTTTCAAAAGAAATGAAATTGTTTAACTTCAACAAGGGGCAAGAAAGGTTAAGATTCAAATTTTTACCAAAGAAACTCCTGTTTAGTAGAAATTCAATCTTTTGAAATTTTATGACGTCAGAGATGACGTATTACTTAAATATTCCACGTTCTTTAAAACTTCAAATATCGTTGTTGTTTCAACGTCCAAATAACGTTTTTTGGACGTTAAAAACGACGTTCCTTGCCTGCTGGGACTGATGCCTGTATCGATGATCTTAAGAAAATATGGAAAAGGAAAAATTTCAAAAGAGGAACTTAAGTTAACTGCGTCAACGATCATCTAAAGGTTCGAGAACAATTTTTGTTCGTCAAAAAAGGGTTTCCTAGTATTAAAACTACAAAAAGTATTGCAACACTTTCAGCAAGAAAGAAACATGAGAGGTCTTCGCAAGAAACCAAACACGACCGAGAGAGATAATGCGTTTAGACATGATGATCACTCAGCAGTAAAAAAAGAAAAAAAAAGTTTGACACACGTTTAACTCTCTAGTTTCAACACGATTCTTTTTTTATACAATAAATGCCAAAACTATTTGTATGTCCCCTTTAAAATTAAAGTGACAAAGAAAAGCCAGAAAAGCAAAAAAAAGTGGGAACTATTTGCTTCAGATTCTCACTAGGACAATTTATAAGGACACCGATTTCATTAACTTGTACTCCAAATTTTATTATACAAAAAAATGAATTGCACCCCATGTCTGAAATATTTTCATACTATTATTGCGGCCTTATTTTCAGGGACTTAAAACTTTAATCGAATCTTAACCCTTAGTTAGACTCTGCATCGTTTTGACAAAAATCATTTTTTCCATAATTCTTTTTAAATGCAAACTTCAAATGACGGTTCAGGCTTAAAATTCGTTTGTGTCAAAAGCTTTCATTTATTGCATAAAATGTGTTTTTGTAGAGTTCACATTCGGTTTATATGTCTTAAAACGAAGCGGTCTAGAACTAATAGCCATAAGATTGTGGGTCGGTGAAACTACAATTTCAGCAACCTCTTATCAGGGAGTGCGTTACATGATATTTCAATGGGTATTATTTTCCCTACAGACGTGTCGCGAAAATAGATCAGTCATATCAGTAGATCATTAGATTCGAAGTTCAAACCCCGAAGTTAAATGTAAACACTGAGAATCATTTGTAAAATAAAAAAGTGATACCTCAAACATTCAAATGTGTCTGAAACCCGTCAAGTGTTTCATTTTTGTAGAGGGGCTTTTCCAATTACCCTGTACACAAATCCCAAATCTACGGAAAATTCGAACGTTCATTTTTGTAGAGGGTCTGTTCCCATTCGCAACTTTCTACACTTCTTCATCGCAGATACTAATTCACGGGAAATTTATGGGAAAACAGACCCATTCGCAATTTCAGAGCTTTGCAAACGATAAACACGGTACAGAGTATATGCATAAGTACGCTATTCTCCATGTAAATGAATCATACCAGGTCTCTGACATACGGGACATGAGTTCTTGCAAAACATCTGTACTTTTCCAAAGAAAAGGATTTTTCTTAACACCAGCCTTTCCCCTAGAGAAATCGGTGCTGAAAATTTCGAACCCTTGGTCTTCAAATTCTTACCCCCTGGATATTGAAATTTTCAAACCCCTTTAGATATGCCATATCCTCAACAATCGGGGGACGGATTTTTTTTGTGAAAAAGTCCAATCAATATAAAAACCAAATCAAATAGAATTATAATTAATTATTATTTATCCTTTAATTATAATTTCAGTCTCGGAGAAGCTTGCCATCATTTACAAACACTACCTTTACATGTACGACAACGAAAAAGAGAAATCGGCAACACACGTCTACGACATCACCCAAACAAGGTAAATAAGCTTTTCCAGAAAAAGACCACACCTCACTGTTGAGGATATAGCAATATCTTAGGGGGGTAAGAATTTGAAGACCAAAGATATCCAGGGGGAGGGTTCGAAAATTTCAATATCCTAGGGTATTCCGGGGGATGGTGTTAAGAAAATCGACATCCTCAACAGGGGGAGGATGGGTACGGTTTCTTTCTGGAAAAGCTCAAATATACTTTCATCAATTTGTTTTAGAGTTGAATATACCAAAGGTGTTTCGCAATGGGGTTTCATCATCGAACTTCTTGGTCAAGAGAGAATCAGAAACAAAAAAGAAACAGTGAAATTTCTGGTCAGTTCGGAAGCTGAAATGAATGTAAGCTTTGGATATTGTTTTAGTATTGCGTTTTCTTCGTTTCCCAAGGATATTGTTTTCAGCGTTCTTCTGATTAGTACAGAAATTTCGCGAGGATAAAAGATTAAATTTAAAGTTAATTTTCACAAATTCTACAGATAAAACGTTCGCGAATTGTCCAAAATCCATTTTCGGGGACAAAAATTTCGCGAATAACAATGAATTCCAATGAAAAATATTCAAACTCTTCCGTTTGTTCGATTTTTGGCTGAACTCCCCACATTACGTCTGGCTAGCTTTGGAGCCACTTTCAGAGTTTTAGAGTATATTTTTGGCTGATTTTTTTTGTTGTGATTGTATTATTCTAAAAAAGGGTTTTTTCCGCGAAAACAAGTTTCGAAAATTTCTGGTTAAATTTCTGCCCTTAGAGTACGTTTTGACAGACACGTGAACTGACCTCGCTACCAAAGCTCTCATTGGTTTAAAAAAGCCGAAGTATAAAGTTAACGATATTTTCACATTATTTATAGCATTGGGTTAACGCAATTCATGAAATACAGAAAAAGAGCATCAACACCACCCTCCCGTCTCCAACGGAGCCGCGTTACGTGCCTTCATCAAGAAAGGGGATTCCTTTGCCTCCTACACCGAAAGAGGATTTCCTTGATGAAGTTGACGTTAAAACTTCGAAGCCTCACGAATATACTGAGATTAACAATATTGAGTACCAAGTTGAAGAGGATCAAGATTTTTATAATGTACCTAGAGAGTGTGGTAGGAGTGGACCTCCTATGCCATCTCAGGACCAAATTATAGTAGAAGAAGGCGTCTATTCGCCTATAACAGAATGCCAAGGACCACCAGAGACAGAAACCCATTATAATACGATACCGCCTCCAGTTCCTCTACGACGTTCTGGCAGACGTGACATTAATGCCAACGAGACAAGTTCTGGAGACTATCAGTATCCATCAAACCACTATCAGGTGCCAAAAAATAACAAACCTTTTAACGACCCTGATATTGGTGTGAGTGGTTCTACAGCTAATACGGCAAACTACCAACATCCACCCAATAGATTATGTCCAGCCATTCCAGCACGCAGCAGATCGAACTCAAAAATTGAACACACATTTGGTACTAGTCCGAACAGCACTGGAGACTATCAGACTCCTTCGAACAGCCATTATTTAGTTCCTAAAATACGGTCACAATCAAACAACGAAAGCGGACAAAACGAGCGAGAACTTCCTCCAATACCTAGTGATCAAGGCTCTACAAACTCTTTACCTAGACTGCCAAGACAATCTAGGCTAGACCTAGGCAATCAAGACAATCAAGACTCTACAGACTATCAGGATCCACCCGAAAACCCTTATAAAGTTCCTTTGCGACAGACCCAATCACTAAACACCACTAATCTCGTTCTTCAGGGTCTAATACCATCAAAATCAAAATCAAATACCTTACCGCTGGTTAAGGCACGACCTATACCAGCTGCAAGACCTAGCAAGTCAAACAAACGAATGTCACTGCCAATAGTCAGTATGACGGAAACAACCAACTTGATGATTTCATGCTCTGTCAAAGGTAAGTAAAATATAGCCAAATCGTGCATAAAAATGCCATTGACTTATCATGAATAAATTTTACATTCTCCTTCAAATTCAGATGATATTGATATTGGCAACAATCCAAGTACACCAGAAGATGAAAAGTACCTCGATTTAACGACAATCTCAGATAATGATGAACCACCAACTGATACTGGTGGTGGATACACATCATTAAATGGAGGAGGACCTCGTCCTAAACAATACACCAAACTAGGAAACAGCAACGACGAAAAGTAAGTGGATTTATTAGCTACAGAGCACAAGTAAACTCGTGTACTTCGAATTCCCAGGGGACCAGAACATTTTTTCGAGTTACACGAGTTTTCAAAATTGTAGGAGTTTGATTTTTCTTCGGTCAGATTTTGGAAGTTTAAAACTTTCATCTATAACAAGCCCTATGATAATAATTACACTAAGTGCAAAGTAGTTAAATAAAATTCGAATTACGTGATTGAAATTTGGTGAAGGGACAACAGAATCTGTTCGAATTTTCGAATTAAAGGAGCTTTCTCTCAAGGTTTTCAAGCTTAAGTTGAACAGAAGATTGTGTTCGAGTTATAGTAGTTTGAGTTATAAACCATCTTTATCTCTATCTTGCACAAATTTTACATTTGTATGGTTATAAGGTCTGCTATTACAAGCAAATCTAGCACAAAAAAACACCTAAATCCTCTAAAAATGTTAAAGCTAAATTGAATTCTGGACAAAAGTTAAAGCTTTAATGACATTCAATGAATTTCATTCAAATGACATGGTCAATTACACCTTAACAGGTGAAAAAATGATCAAAATGTAGAGCTGTTGTGCCCGCCTAATTTTGTAATAACACGTTGCGCTAATTTGTAATAAAAAGCTATCCTAATTTGTAATAAATAGGTAAACGGCTCTTTGGAGGACCCAAAGGTTGTCAGATTTGGCTGAAATTTAGTAGACTTGTTCCTTGGGCAAATACCTGGGATGTATTTAAAATTTAAAATTTTAGAATAATATCTTTCGGCTTCGAATTCGGTCACTTTACAACAAAAGTAATGTTTCTCTTTTCTACATTTTAAAATTTCATATTTCAAGACACCAAAATCGACACATTGTTGTTTTATTTGAACTTTCGAAGGTTTCTTAACTTTCGAACGTTCGATGGAAAGTCGCACCAAAATATTTTTTTGAATAAAGGTCAAAATCGCACCGAACCACACACAATAAATCGCTAAAAATTCATTCCTCCTTTTCTTACTTGAAATTTTTTTATTTTATTACAAATTGGGACAACGTGTTATTACAAATTGGGGCAGCTTTTTTATTACAAATTGGGTAACGTGTTAATACAAATTGGGACAGCTTTTTTATTACAAATTGGGGCAGCTATTACAAATTGGGCCAATTTATTACAAAGTAGGGCACAACAACAGCGCCGTCGCATTATGAGAAAATATCCATATTATTCGACCTTATTATGTACCCTGTTATGACACCGCATATGAAAAATGGACAGCGTCAAAATAAAGCACCGATGTGTGCAAATATCCAGTGGCCCCTGGGAGAGACAATGGCTTTATGTATGACTGTCTAAGTGTTTTGTCCGCATTAATTCATGGCTAACCGCTTAAAATATCAGTCATTATTCGTATCATTATACATGGCTTTTTTGTTTAAAGGGGTCTTGATGACGAAGGCGAGGAGAATGATAACAGTGATTACGTCAGTATGGTGAGTAAAGGGCAGGTAGATGATCATACTGAAGACACATACATCGATATGGCCGATACACTGAAAAGAGCTGTTTTGCCAAAGAATGGAAAAGAAGAAGAAGAAGGATTTTACACATGCATGGCAAACGAAAAAGTGTAAGTAGTATCAATTTTCATTGGTTGTTATACGAGTTAAGCCAGAAGGCACACGTGACGTTATTTCAACGTCCAAATAACGTTCTGACGTTTAAGTATAAGTAGTCAATATATTGATAGCAGCAGCTTCCCAGGAGGCACAAAATATTGTTTGACGTCAAAACAACGTTGTTTCAACGTCCAAATAACGTTCTGACGTTGAACTAACGTTGTTTTGACGTCAAAATCATTTTGAGCCTCCTAGGAAGCTGCCTCTATCAATATATTTTTCACAGCTCGGCTCCTCCACTTTTTTTGCAGAGTAAATACCCCTGGGCCCCCTTGGTCACTATATTCAGTGGCCCCCTCACTTTTAAAACAAATCTGTCGGCCCTGATCAAGCGACTAACGAAACTTAAAATACATCTCTGTATTGAGATTAGGAGAACAGGATTTAAATACCTTTGTCTTCATTAAAATTTAGAGATGAAGAGGAAGAAGAATATTATGATGAAATAAGAGTGAACCCTGTTTTACAGGTAAGTTTCCTTTCTTCGACGTTCCTTCAACGTCTTGGTGTTAAAATAACGTTCTGTGTCTGCTGGGAAGTCCCTCTACTGCTTTCATTTTTAAAATTCACCGCTACCTTTTTCAGCAAAGTTGAAGTTGTGTTAAGGGGAAGAAATTTGCCCATTTTCCGCGAAACACGAACAATCGATTTACAAAATATTAAACCTCTAAATTTCACCTTCTTAGGCCAAAATTAGCCCTTAAAATGTGTTTCAAAATTCCGCGAAATTTTCATTTTCTTCCCTTTAAAATAAACGAATATATAAACTTATAATTATGAATAAACGTTAAATTCAGCATGAAGGTGTGTTGACAGAAGAAACACAACGTGTATAACGAACTTTTGACGGATTGCCTTTATCAAGACTTATATCTATAATTGCATACAAAGTAAATTTCAGAAATATCTTTTTGGCTTTTGTAGGAGATAAAAACAGAACAAGACAAGAAGCTTCTCCCTTCATCAACTTTCCAACTTCACCTCAATAAGGACGAATGTGCAAGGTAAATAGTATAGACCGGAAAACTCGAGTTAAGCATTATGACGTCATTTTACGAGTTAATAACTCGAAAAGCTTTTAAACTTGACTTATTAACCCGAGTGAAAAATGACGTTATAATGCTTGACTCGAAATTTTAACTCGCGAGTATGTATTCCAGACTTCAAAAACGAGACTTACAAATCTGAATAGTAGCAACGTCCCTTTTTTAAACTTCAAGACACCCAGAAGGTTTATCAGCCAAATAAATTCTCGGGATGTTGATATAGTGCTCATTAAAGGAAATTACACAAAGTACTTTACCTAGGTCATCGTTCAATATGTTTTGAAAAATGAGTGAATACGATCTTTTTTGACGTTTCATCATACATTATACAGGATACCTTAAGGGAACTAATTTTGGCGAATTTGGTCAAATTCGCCATCAACTTTCTTTTTTCTCGAAATTGCCCAAATAAAGCTAAAAATAAAGTTTTAGCCTGTCAGTCGCCAAAATAAGTTCGGTGACTCGTCAAAACAGGTTTTTAAATTATAAAGAAATTGATTTTGCCCACTCACCAAAACCCTTAACCCTTACGGTAGTAAATCTAAATTTTTTTTTATCGTTACCAACAGTTTGTTGCAGCAGGATGGTACTCCCGGAGTTTATTTGATCAGAAAGGGAAGCCAAGGGGTAAGAATCATTCGTTTCGTAAAATTTTTTTGTTCGTTAAAGTGGTTTACGCAAAATTTTATAAGAATGTCGTAAGTGGAAGAAGATTTTAGATGTTTCTAACTTTTTTTTTAATTCGAGTTATTATAGCTCAAGTGGAAAAACAAATTTAAATTTTTAGAGTTATCAACTCGAAAAATGTTCCTTACCTTATTTTTCTAAAAACAGTAAAAATAGGCTATTATCTTTTGTATTTTTAAAAACCTTTATCGTTTGGGTCTCGAAGCCTTCTCTTTTTTGTTCTTATATAATAATGGGTTATTCTTCTAAATAGATTTATGAACCACTTTAAAATTTGGACAAAAAGTTATTACCGTACCCTCTCCCTAACATCATTGTCGGACCTTTTTAGAATGTTTAGCCTTGAATCCTAATATCTTTATAATGGTCTGTTCTTAAACTGTAAATAAAATGTGTGTTTTTCCAAATTGTGCGCATCCCTCTGTGTGACGACTTCAGAATTTGGATAAAGTGTTATTATTCTTAGCCAATTCATTGCGATTTGACATTTCAAATATTATTTTTTAGTTGAACGTCTTGATGGCTTATCTTCTTGGAGATATAAAAAATTACAGAATATTTGAGAAAGGGGTAAGACATGAAGCTTCACGAGTATGATGTTGTAGATATTTCTCCCCCCCCCTGTACCGTGGATAACTTTCCTCCTGTACAACGGATATCTCTCCCGCTGTACAGTAGCCCCCCCTCTGTAAAGTAGGTATCGCTCCTGGGGTAGGCAAATGAACCATGAATCGATGCATATTGGACCTAAAACATTTTTGGCCCGAAATTTTCTAAACACAGAGAAAGACTTAGTGTAGGAGAGAAAATTCCATAGGAGGTTGTATAACTGCCAAATTGAGCCCAATAAATTTGTTACAGTAAAGTCTCTTAAACTTTTATTCAAGCGACTATGTATTAAAGAACGAGGTGGTCTCAAATTGGCAGATTAATTTTATTATAGACATTCCATACATATACCTCATCAAACAGACATATCTTTCCCTTTATAAAAAACAAAACCGGAAGAAAAGTACTTGAAACTTGAAGAATCCTCAGATTTTGACAACAAATTTCTGTTTATTTCTTTGTAGAACGAAATGTGCTTGAAACATACCGAACCAAGCTTTAGCCGCTTACCCGATCTCATATCTCATTACATGGCGCACCATTTACCAACATGTCACGCGCGGCTCGAAAAGCCTTATGGTGGATAATGGTTGGTAGCAGGTAATTATATTTTTTTCAAAGAGACAGCTGCTGATGTTGATACATGTTGAGATTACACATGTTAAAATGTTAAAAATATGAATGAGACGAGGATGAATCAAAAACAGATGATCGAAGGAGGATGAATCAGAAACAGATTATCGGAGAAAGTTTTCCCATTCTACCGTACAGTGTCGAGACCGTAGTCAACCGGGTAAAACCATCTCTCCTTTAAAAAATAAAAAACGATAAAAGAGAGCTGGTAAAATCCAGGGCAAAAATATTTGTTGAAAATCGTACGTAAAACAGAATGGTTGAAATAATGTTGTTCAAAGATAAGAGACTTATCAAAACTGTGGATTACTTGAACGGGACCAGATACCTTAAGGGAAGAAAACACTACGGATAGAAATTTCCGCGAATTGAGCACTCCAAAATTGCGTTGTTTTAAGGAAGAAATTTTCGCGAATCGTGTATTTTTTATGAGTTTCGCGGAAGAAATTTTCGCGAATTAAATAAAAATCAACTGTTTCAATCATGCGTTTTGCAACAAAACAGAAGTAAACAGAAAATTTCGCGAATCGCGTGTTTTTTTTTAATTTTGCAAAAGAAATTTTGCGAATTAGGGCCAAATTCGCAGAAATTTCTTCTCGCGAAAATTTAGTAATTTCTTCCCTTAAGGTATACCTAGTTGAGATTCTAACCAATTCAAGACAAAATGAGCGGGTAATTTTTAATACAATATATAAGACAATTTTTTAATAACATTCCTTCATAGATCGACCTGAGAACGTGGGGGGATAGGTTTCGTGGTTCGTGGTATGTGGCAGTGCGGGAGGGGGGAGGGGCGATGCCTCCCAACCGACGGCTTTTTAAGGAGGCGCCAAAATGAAGATTAATTTAGATTCCTTTCCCCATAGTACATATATTACAAAACTAAAGTCGGACAAAAGGGATTAAAATTTTGTCCGAAAAATATTGTCTGACTAAAAACTGGGTTTTAGGCCATTTTTAACTGTTCAGTCGGACAAAATTGACAAAAAAAAATTTAGAGATGACTAAAAATTTCGTCTTACTAAGTTTTGTCCGATAAGGTAAACTACATCCAAAAAATGAGCTTCATGAATGCAAGCTTTTAAAAGAGGGAAATCTATATTTTTTGCGGATGTTTTGGTAGTTGAATCTAGTGTATTCTTGAAGTTTCTTACCAAAGTTTCTTCAGTTCAATTTTATTGATCCATCTTCTTCAAATTTGTGAATATTGATTAGTATTAGTTCTTGTTTCGTATGTAAATTATCATTTTTTTAGTATCTAAGAAAAAAATTATTAATGTAAATATCACATGACGATTTATTCGAAAATAAAAGTAAGAAATATATTAATTTCCCGTTCGCTCGGTGTGAAGGAGGAATGAAGACACAAAATATAGTTGCATCAATCTTGTCCAGAGGGTTTTTTAACGTTTTTGATATTGCTCGATAAATTCTTTAAAGCACCAAAAAAGTCGAATAGTACAGAAAAGATACCCTGGGAACGAGGCTGATGAGCTGGTATTACAAAATCTACCTAACAATTACACCGACATCCATTAGTATTAGTAACCCGAGGATGTAATTATTTCTGATTGGTTGATCGCCAATCACCAACCCTTATTACGTTTCCCACAACATGCATTTAATTCTTAAAAATGAGAAAATTTGAGTATAATCGAGGAGAAAATTTTAAGAAGGAGAAAATAACCTAATTTTCAGATTTTTCCCGATCGCAAACCTTCTAAATTGAGACTAAATAGAAAGCAAAAAAATCTGAATTATTCAGAAGCTGTTCTTGTAAGCGAGCATAATGTTTTTCAAGAAATTTAGGAAACCAATGTATTTTTTGAAACATAGCATTATTAAACCTTTCATAATTTTATGAGGAGAAAATTGAACAAAATTGAGTAGCAAAACCAAAAAGGAGGAGATTTAAAGATCTGTGGGAACCCTGCTTATTATTATTTGTACGCTTTAAAAGTGGATTGAGAAAAAGTGTTCTTAAAGGTTTGTTTACACTTTATTCAAGGAAAACATTAACACCAGAAGTGTTCCTCTTTACCGGGCGTAATGTAGATCAATTATAAGAGAATTTCAAATTTCATCCTTATTCTTTTAATCAGGTCCAAGGATAAAAATTTGAATGTAAAAATAACCCTAAAATAGTATACAAAATAAAATAACCAAAAATAAAACCTAACAGTCTACGTTTAAATTTTTTTTTCATCATTCTTCGATCAACCACCAACTCGGCAATCGTCCAATAAACGAAAGGCGTCGATGAGAAAATCATCCGAGTAAGGATCTGCACATGGACGTTCAAAATTCCAAAAATGGTCAAAAGAAGTGCATGGCACACATAGACAAACGTTCTATCAGCTGTTAAAATAGTACCAACTTCAGCGTTGGTTATCTGTGCCTCTTTGAAGCCTAACCAAGGCAGCACGTCAGATTTAAAGTTTGTATTATTACTGGTGACTAGGTATACACCTCCAAAAACAATGAAACATACCGGGGTCGCCATCAGGAAGTTTGGTATTTGTGAAAATGTGAAATATTTTAGAAATCCCACCTTCCAATAGTGGCTTTGGATGTAGGAATATGAGAAAGGTGGTGTTTGGGTGCACCAGTGGTTACGCTTTGAATTCACAATGTGTGGAATATCGCAAAATATTTTATATATTTGATACTGCCAAGCCAAGTATGGTGTTAACGATAATACAATGTAAACAAGGATTAGAAGTAAATGTTTGTAAAGGGATTTCGTGATCAAATATAATGTCGTTGGTTTCAGACATTCAATAATACTGTGTCTACAGTGGTTTTTCTCATAGACCTTTTCTTTGGTAATCACTCTTTTAGCATAGAAGTACACCAGGAAAGCAATATTAAGTAAACCATTCGATCGAATCAGTGGTGATATGCAAGCTAAGAGACTTGCCAGGAGAAAAGACGAGTTTTCTAACTCCAAGAGTATGGCGAATTGTATGGCAACGAACATCGATTCTGAATAGTTAGATATCATAAATATGTTAGCTGGATTGAAGATAAAAGCCAAAGTTGCCACGACAGCGAAACGTTCCTTGACCACATCTTTGACTTTCTCATGCAAAACTTTACATGTTAATCGGTAGATCAATGCGGTTGCAATTGCGTTGAAAATCAAATTTAAGATAATTCCAATCGCCTCGGTGTTTAAACTGCTTTCACCTAACATGGAGTACAACCAGGAGCTGAATAGGTGGACAAGATATGGAAATCCAGGGGCAAACGCCAACATCTGTTCGTACTCATATCCACAACTATGCTCAGCAATATGGTTGAAATAGACTGAATCCCATTTACTCAATCCATTGGTAAGCAGGCTAGTTATAGAAGTATAATTGATCTGTCGTGTTTCTTGCTGGAAGATCCAAGTACTTGAATCAAAATCTTCGAATAGGAAATTAACCAGAGATGAGGAAATCACCAGGAATACATGGTATACGATGCTTAGCTTCACCAATCGTTGCTTAGATACGGCTGCTGTTAGACGTTCTTCGTTTCTTTGTTGTGTCACAGAAACAGTTGACATCATTATTTTTGGAGAAGAAGAACGTCTCCGATTGTTAGATTTTATTCGTTTGTATTTCTTTGTGCTTAAAGTAAAAGAGCAAGGGAACCAATTAGTAAGTTTATCACATACAGTACATTAGTAAGTTTATCACTCTCCGTTCAAATTTTTGAGTACCTTCTGTATGATCCAACTCTGACATATTCTAACAAAATTATCAGATGAACCACTGAAGAAGAAGAAGAATAATGTTTTTCTTTAAAAGCACAGTTTTGAAATTTTGAAAATTTAAATTTAGTATTAGTTATTGGGTATAGTTTTCCGATGCCATGGATTTTATACAAGAAATTTAATATCAATTGCTATTATAAAAAAGTACAGATGCGCCGTTCTTTAAAGATAGACAATAAAAGTAATCGTCTTGATAAGGGAAATGAATTTCTCACAAGAATTATATTAATTGAATTTTAGCAAAATCGAGATCAATCATAGAAAAAACGTTGTCAATTATTATCAAAATGTTTCTGAAAAACTCATCTTAATCTCACCTCAAAGATAAATGTTTCAGAATATAACAGAAATGATCAAAAGTTTAGATTATCCAATAAATTATGGCAACGCAAAAGATTTTGGATTCGTCCCAAACCTATTAGCGAGGTTACGCAAGGAGCTATTTATGACCTAAGAGGCGTATGAGTCAGCCTGTTCATAGATTTTTGTTTACAAGTTTTGTTTAGACGAATTATGTACAGGTTGACTCATACGCGTCTAAGGTCATAAATAGCTCATTGCGTAACCTCGCTATTGAGAAATCTTGAAAGAAAGAAAATAATTAATGTTGTAAAAATAAATAAATAGAAATTCTAACATTTAAAAAATAAAAGAAACTAACATAAATCAATAATTTTAAGAAAATAATTAACTAATTAGAATTCTACTCTAAAAAATGTTTTTATAAATGCATTATATTTCAGTTAACCTCTCCCCAGTCCCCATATTTAAGTAATAATTGTTATTCCAATACTCCATCAAGAATCAAAATCTTAACAAAAGAAGCAAAAAAAATTATAATTTCTCTCATAATCAGTACTATGTTCAGATATCCTATGCTATTAGATTCCTACCCCAGTATATAACTATAAAATAAACATAGACATTCAGTAATCATATTTCAATTACGAAAAAATCAATCGAAAAAATTTAATTCAATAAAATCATGATATTCATTGCGTAAATCGTCACCAAAAACCTGCTGCTTGCTACAAGTTTCGAATATTCTTAACAATAAAACAAGTGGCAAACACCCAACCTTTTTGGAATGATTAAATAGAAAAGATTACGTAATTCATAGTACTATAATTCTTGTAGCTATCCAAAAAAATATTTTCTTAATTTTAAGCTACTTTCTCATAAAACGATTTACTCGTCAAAATACACAAGAAATTCAAACTCCATTTTGGCGACATTCTTTAAATTGCAGCCTACAGTAATTCATTAAAAATCAAAACAAGACGATGAAGAGCTATTGTTTCATCGTTATTTAACCGTTAAACACAGAACGTCATTTTGACGTCCAAACAACGTCTTTCAACGTCACGTGGACGATAAACTGACGTCTCACGTTTACTCGGTACAGGGTTTCTCTCACGCAGGACATCAAACCAGTTTGACTATCTGACGATGTCCAAAAGCTTGATGCACCATCACAGGATTCACGATCTACATACTAACACCACCAGTGAATGATCAAGACCACCAATGCGACAATGAAAATTATTTTCGTCAATGTGCCCAACTCCAAAAAGGTTCGCAGTAATCATTGAGTGATTTCATTCTCCAACTTTGTATATTTGTTTCAACATTAATAGTGCAACGTCTTCTGAGGTCCTGAAACACAAAAACAAAAAACAACTCTTTTTTTCAAAAGGATGGTATGCACGGCCAAAAATTTGGCCAAATCCGACCCTTACAATAACAGTGCATTTTTCGACCATTTCCCCCAGTTTCAGAAAAGAATTGATAAATTTTCCCAAAATTCCTACCCTTTACATACAGTGCACCTGGCTTTTGTCAGAACCTCGAAAAAAACTACCAAATTTCCAGGTTTTCTGACCTCTGGGAACCCTGTTATAATTTATTTGAGTAAGGCTTGGAAAAGGATTGTTCGATTCAAAATACTGCTACTTAGCCATACCACGGTCCACGAACAAAAAAAAACACAAAAGACATTTAAGTATAGAAAATGGCAAATCAAAGTTACCAGTAACAGGTGTGGCTTCCCAACGCAAACAGGTATTCGTTCAAAATCTCAAATGGTTTTTCTTGCAATGCAAAATCGATACGTTTCCCACCGTTCATCTGGCCAAAATCCAATGCATTTTCTCGTGCTTTCAATGCCATTTCTACAATATAAATATTTTACAAAAGAAAAAGATCGGTAACGGTGGCGTGCGTAACATCATTTTAAAGGTATCTTTTTACTTTTCTGTTTATACGGGTAGTTGGCTTTTTATGGTTGACTTAATGAGCTATTTCAAAATATTTACCAATTAAGAGACAATCAATTAATCCATTTTTGAAAATGTTTTAAACAGTGGTTAATTTCTTAAATGTTCCATTTTGAATACATTACAGACCACTCTCTTCAACCTTAGAGTCTTTCATGAAGATAAAAAGAAATTTCAAACTCAAAATTAAAAACAAACCAAACCAAAACCACCGACCTTCCTCAGTTGTGGTATCCAGTGTTTCATTTTCACCAACAGTTGACAGACTGTCTTCGTTACTGGGTTGATAATCAGCTTGATGAGAACGAGCAAAGTCGTTGATCGAATTCCACGTAGTGTTTACGGCGTGCATGATACCTGATTTGACTTTGGCACTGACCCTGGTCAAATTGTCCTTGATTTCTAAGGATAGGATGGGGAAAAATGTTTCCTTCAGAGTTCAGTAGTTTATGACACAGCGTGCGTGAAACTAACAGTTATTTTTAAACTTTTATTTTCAAATATAAAACTTTAACTTGCTCTACTTCACTGTCATACAGCACTTTCTACAACTCGTGTTATTGTATTGATTGTAGTGTATGACACGTAAAAATAGCCTGAAGCTTTATGTAGATACAATTAAAGTGATGAAAACTCAAAATGGAAAAATTTGAACTGAATTTAATATCACAGTTGGTCTGTCCTAAGGCTATAAAAATAATTTATTAAATTTGAAATTTAGCCCGAAATTATGAGTAATAATTTATTTGAAATCCGAGTCCTCATGACATGACAATGACCAATTTCAAAAGAAATTATGGAGTCGATTTGAATAAAAGTCACAGCTTCACCAAACCATAATTTAACCAGATGAAATCGTACGTCAATAGTATAATAAGCATATCCGTACCAACATTCCAGAGTTTAGATGATAGTGAGACAGAGGAAAAAGTTTGCCGACAAAGACGACAGCAAAGACACGCTCGCTTGCAAAGATTGGAAACGCAGCGTACACTACACATGTTCGGAACTTCCAGCATAGTCACAAGAAAAGATAGTCTGGAAACGCTAGGGCCGTCGCTTAAGCTTTTTCCCTACGGGCAAAAATTATGTTGAAAATGGAACGACGGCCCAATTGAAATGCAATGGTCGTCAAAACACCAATGTCGATTGGTTCTTTAGACAATTGACATTGTCAAAACAAAAATGTAAACAAA
>JAUJPO010039781.1:0-18648 GCA_032270745.1 Tiaropsis multicirrata | reverse complement strand
AACATGCTGGAAAAGTAGGGAGAGAAAACGAAAAACTGCATTTTTCTACGACGAGCTTTTGCAAGCAACATCAAACCCCAGCATGTTGGAGGACGAAGCCCAACAAAGTAATGAACTTTTCCAGAGTGCATTATCTGCAGTGGGAATGATTACAGAGAAAGAAAGAAAACAACGTGGGCCAAATCGTGACAGAGAGTTGAAAAAGTTACAATGGGATAACCTATTTCACAATGATAGACAAAACGATGTGGAGTTTTTAGAGAAATTCCGAATGAAAAGAGACACATTCAATGTCCTACTGGATTCACTCCACGAGGATCTACTTCTCTCGCCGACTAATTTCCTACCCAATCCAACACTACCAAATAGACAACTAGCAGCAACTATTTACAGGTTGGCTCATGGTGTCAGTTATAATGTTCTAGAAGACGTGTTCGGGATCTCAAAGGAGGCAAGTTGCAATTTTTTCAACAAGACGGTTCGTTTAATCGTTTCCCATTTTTATGATGATTACGTAAAACTCCCTGAAACTGATGAAGAATGGGAAATGGAGCTTCGTGGCTTTATTGAGAATTATGGTTTCCCAACGGTTGGTGCCTGGGATGGCTTCCATGTTCATATAAATTCTTCGGAAAAGTGCAACTACAGTTTTAAAAAGAAGTACACTGTAAATAATCTTGCTCTAACCTCTTACAATAAGCGGTTTTTGTATGCTGCTGTAGGTGCACCTGGTAGCACCCATGACGCAAGAATGCTCAGGGAATGCACATTCTTTAAAGAGGTTTTAAGTGGACGTGTCATTCCTGATAAAAAACTTACGCTAGGCGATTATGGTACGATTCCTTTGGTTACTGTTGGTGACAGTGCATTTCCACGCTTTGCATGGCTAATAAAAGCATACAGCGAAACAAAGGATCCCCAAAAACGGTATTTCAGCAAAAAGCTTTGCAGCGCAAGAGTAGTGTCGGAAAATACATATGGTATGTTGAAAGGAAGGTGGAGGATCTTGAATAAAAAAGCAGACATGATTCCGAAAAATACACGTCCGGTAATAATGGCATGCATTGCTTTGCACAACATTTGTATCGCCAAATGTGACCCATGTAAACCTCGTTGGCAATTAGAGGTCAATGAGCTTGATCTGATTAAGGGATCTCTGGTTCGTAATGAGCAACCCGCCCAAAGTAATCTAAACCGGTTGAAAATTTCGAATTGGCTTTGGATGGATCATTGATTTTTGCATGATAACGTGACTTTATATTTTACGTTACTCTAATATTGTGACGTTATTGTATTAGGAATAAGTTGTAGTTTTTGAAATATATTAAAGGGCAAGTGGAAAATATTTTGTGTCTCAGAAAGGAGAAATTCTTTTCTAAACCTTAACTATTTCAGCGCAGCTTCAAAAGTAAGGTTAATGATTTAAATCTAAATCTTATCTTTGATACAGTCATAAAGACAGCGTTCCAATAAATCGAATTAGCTTTGGCAGTATTGCAAGAGTAAGTTACAAAATTTTGATAACTGCCGACGAAAGAACTATTATTTCCAAATATGATTAATTAAAGTACCGTTTTGAGTGAATCTTCTTTTTCTCATCCTTGAACAGTAATATTTCGAAAATTATTTGAAGGCAAAACTGATACTTGGTGTAATTAAAAAATTAGTTCGACATAGAGAGAGAGATTTCATTGTATTCTTTTCATCAAACCAACAATGATCGTAAAATATTGAAATATTTTACGTGTTGTCTCAATGACTTTCTTTAGAGGACTGCGATAAACAAAATTAACAAAAGCACTAAATAGGCCTCGATTAGTCTCGATGACCCAAAACAATATAATACAATAAAAATATCACAAATATTAACTAAAAAATATTTACATAAAATATAAAACTATAAGTAAAACCAACGGGTAGTGACCATAAACACAAGTTAAGTCTCTATATTTAAGTTAGTTGTAACCATAGTCCGGGCTCTTTGATTGACAATCTGGTTCGTAAGGGTTCGAATTTCTATTTTGCGATGGTCTTGATCCATAACTAATAGCAGATGAATGGTCTGGCCATTGATGTCGGGTAAAGGATTGCTGATCCTGTTGTGCGGATCTGTAGTCGAAAGTAGAAAGCGAGCCTCGCTGTTCTTGTCTAGAGGATGATTGTCTAGTTGCTAAGAAAAGTTCCGCCATTCTCAATTCATGTTGTCTATCTTTTTCTGCCTCGGCAGCTCGGAATTCAAGTAAATTTTTCTCACGATCTGCATTTTCCTTTAATTGTCTTTCAAACCGCTTGTCTTGTGCTGCAATAGATGATGTTATTCCACGTGCAATCGCGGACAACCCATGTTTTGTAGATTTGATTTTTTCTCCCTTTTTATGGGGCGGGACAACTGTTTTCAATTTTTTAACCTTTGGCTCCTCATTTTCAGCATCATCTACACCTACTACATCAACGATCTCTTCATCTTTGCTACCTTTGCCACAACTTTCTTCATCACTACTTGAAGTTGAAAATGACACGTCTTTTGAGCTAGAAGCTAATTCTATTGGTTTATGAGTCTCTGAAAACACTGGATTTATGATTTGGTACCAGCGAGCTTCTTGTTGTGGTTCTAGGCCGGATCCATTTTTCACACGGAGGGTTTTGTTATTCCACTCTGTTTTTAGCCACTTATATTTTTGGCGCAACTTTTCGATGGAAAAATCCAATTTTGTAGTACCTTTTATATCCTTAAGAAGCTCCGAATTTCTTTCCTTCGTGTCTTCCTTTTCCATCTCTGCGATGAAATGTTTTTGTATATGTTCAAAAACCTCGTTGTTGGCGGATTTCTTCAAAGCTAGCTTTTCCAAAGAAACTGCAAAAGAGTTTTCAGGATCAGCCAGGACGTCTGCGTATACACTCAGTTCCAGATCTGTCCAACGCCTTGCATTTTTTGAACTTTTTGCAGATGATTTTTCCTTCTTGATGGTACTCATATTTCTCTTACTTACGCTTCTTTCTTGACTCAAAGATGTTTGTGTTGCTTTACAAATTATCCCTACATTATATAGGATTTTAAGAAAAGTTGCCTCTTTTGAATTTCCACAAGAGAATAGATTTTTATTCTCAAATCTAAAGTTTTTACATAAATACAAAAACATGTAAATGACGGATTCACGTTTTTGTTGTCTAGATATATCATCTAGCGTATTTATACTGATGACTTTTCAATTTGATAGAGTAATTATAACACATTTGTGCATCGATTTGACGCTCGAATTTCGATAGAAAAAAGAAGAGAAATATTTTTATGTCCGTCTCTTTTTTTCTGATTTATACTAATAGAAAGAAAGTTGATTTTGGCTATTTTTCTATCCGTCGCTATTTCTCCGTCTCAGTATAAATAGAGCTAATCTTTCTTCTGAATCGATGAAGCAACAAAAAATACAATTGATTTACACATAAAACAACTTTAAACTTCTTTTGTACACATGTTTTTCACATATTTTTTATATATTGAATATAAATATTCACATCGTTAATATGACATGATTATTAAAACTCTATTACTCTATTTTTCCGGGGGAGGGGGAAGGTCTCAACTACCGTATGTTCGGAAAAAAATTCGGTTTCAAAATCTGACCCTCCCGGTCTATTTGGACTTAGCTTTTTAGACGTACTTAGGGAGTACTCTACGTAGTCTAACAGTCTAGATGGAAAGACTCAAAACACAAAACTGAATTCATGAAGTGATATACAAGAACATAGAAACCCACAGAAAGAAACATTCCGATTTGCGGGAAAAGAAAAGAAAGGAAAAATTAGCGAAACAGAAAACAAATGTTAACTAGACTAGAAAACGGCCACTAAGAGGCTTGATAAACCCTTGTTAAAATCTTGTTGTTTTTATAATTTGACGTTAAAATGTTGAAAATATCACGAAAATGCGAGTTTCTTGGAGGATTTAATGGGACTTCCGATGATATTTGATAGTTCTATAAGTCTGATATTATTAATACCCACCAGGCACACAGCGTTCTTTCAACGTCCAAATAACGTTCTGACGTTGAAACGACTTTGTTTGGACGTCAAAACAACGTTTCATGCCTGATGGGACTCTCTATACCAGTCAAAACCAAGAATAGATTGACTAAAATCGTTTTAAACTTATTAAGAGAAAACTTCAATATGAAGTATATAAGAATTTGATGAAAGAAAAAAATTTGCAAATAATGTTTAAAAAATGGTAAATTTTCAAACTGATCCACAATATAATTTGGAATCCTTTTAAAAGAAAGATTGCCGCTTCCCAGAAAAACAGCGCTTGATATTTGAAAATAAATTTATTCCAAATACTCAGAGGCGGATTAAGAAGGTACTCAAAAATTTTAACGAAGAATGTTAATTTGCATATAAGGAATATGAGCAAAAGTAACAATCTCCGTCAAAATTTGTGAGAACCTTCCGTATCCATCCCAGTCGGCACGGAACGTTGTTATGTCCAAATAATGTTATTCCAACGTCAGAACGGTGTTTGGATGTTGAAACAACGTGGGCTCAACGTTCCATGTTTGGTGGGACCACTGAATACTCCTTTGTTGTTGTATTATTCCAGTTCTAAATGATCGTGGACCAGGGAACAAATATAAATTATTCAGAATATTATAACAAAAATAACATTAGAGTAACATTAATGACCACCCAAGTTTTCCGTAGTAAAGCCTCTTAAACGAGTTTGAAGAACGAAGCATCGAGAAAAACATTTGTCTCTTTTGTTCAAGCGATTTTTAAAGACTTTTGTATTGAAGAACGACGTATTGGAAGATGAATTATAATTATGTAAAAGAAGGAAAAACAAGAAAAACTTATTGCTGAGAACTTATTGTGCATGAGGCTATACTACTTTTTCGTTTCGAAACTATATCAATATTCTTTAAGAATCTGATAGATTTTAAAATGGGAACATAATTGAAGATGACCATTATTTCGAAAATACAAGGCAGGAACACGACGTGATCACGTTGGAACTACACATAGGGTACAGTAGGTACGGTAAATATCGTACCCGTTTTAAAAGGATGCGTCTTGCCTGCCACAGGTACATTTTGAGGATAACATCACCGATATCTCTAACCAACCAATTACCATGACTCATTCTTGTAATCAAATTATACAACCGTCATATAGAACATAATGCCATGAAACGGAATCTTCCCTTTAACATGAATAATCGTAATCTAGAACATATGCCATGAAACGCAATCTTCCCTTTAACATTGTTCTGAAACTAAAACTGCTGCTGCAAACATATACACGGTTCATCCTTGAACATAGCGAAAAAATGACGGATTTGACAGCCTCTATCATATCACTCGGCTATCTACTTTTCCGGATACTCGCCCACTAAATCATACTGGACACCCTTGAACATAGCGCACGTGCAGCGGATCATCTTCCGATTCGTCGCCATCAATAAACCAGTCTTGATTCAAAGCGCACCATTTCTTCCAATAATGTTTACACTTCAAAAACCAGAACCATAGAAAGGCAGCATCGAGCACGATACCGAACCCGTTCACCACGTAGAATATTAAACACGCCGTCGATTCGCAATAGTCACTGGCGTTAACGTAGATCGAAATAATGTTCAAGAAGAGTCCGATAAAAAATACGGTAAACCATATCAACGGAACGGGTCTGTCTTCCGGTTTCCGCCACTGATAAAATAAAAATGACAGCATGATTGCGATAAATGTTTATTCACTTCACTTGAGAGTTTGGCCGAGTATAGAAATCATATAAAATAAAAACCATGTTTTCAGTGAATAGAAACATTTTAAGACGTAATACAGTTTAATTAAGAAGTACAGTATAAAGTACAATACATTTCAGTTAAAGTTTCTCTTTAACCTTTTCTGCGCCAAGGCTATTTCGCTTTTACACGGATAACCAGGGGGGTTGGTGTTAAGAAAAATCGACATCCTCAACAATGGATTTTTTCTGGGAAAGCCCAATATAAGTTTTTTTAAAGGAGTTGTCAAACATCGTATTGGGTGAAATTTCTGGCGAAAAAAAGGGTATGATTTAGTTAGAAAGACGAAAAGAAGAAAAAAGAAAACATTTTCTTACTAGAAATAAATGGTGGTTGATTTTCCTTATCTTGACGTCTGACTTGCACAATTCACATTCGTGTTTGACGCTCTTCTTAAACCACGTCACCAAACAGGACGCATGAACGTAACGTGACGAGCCAGCGCACTTGCACGGCGCTATCAATTTCTCTTCTCCACTGCTGTAGCATGGGTTGTAAAAAAAATAAGAATTAGGACCCGGTTACATAACGAACCGATAGCTCAGTTGGGTTCAATTCCCACTGACATAAGTGTAATAGCACCGACCCGATAACGCATTTGGGGAAGCAATCGCTCGGCAAGCGAGAGGTCGTGGGTTCAATTCCCACTTGATTCGTTACCTTTGAGAAAACTGGGAAGTGAATTAGTGCAGAATTTGTCGAGTTACATATCCTTTTTATCTATGCTTATCTTATTCGGGCTGGTTTCCAGACGAAGTCTACATGGAGCATTGATTTTATTTCCGGTTTCGTGACACGTTATTCATTGTTTAAAAACAAAATTAGTTTGGCTACGAAAACTGTTAACTTTAGAATAGGTAACCGGGTACTATTCCATCATTGTAAATAGTTCTCTAGTTAGAAAATAATAAAGTATTTTAAAATTAGCAGCTGTACCGGAGTTATTGATCAATTTTTGGTATGTCATGGGTGATTTTAAATCCAGTTACTAGGCAAAATAAGATTGCATCATGGACCCCGAAGCTTGGGATTGAAAATTGGCAGAATCATATATCAAATTAAAATAATGTTACCCAACCAAAAGTGAGCGGGTCATGGACATGATATACATACATACATACAATAAAAATAGAAGAAAGAATTGCGATAATAATGGTAAGACCTATATACAAACTAACAATCTCTTACCAGTGACAAATCCTACAGAAGACCGATTCTGAACTTTGTGAAGTCTCTGTCAGAAACATGAACGAAGGTTGAGTGTTGTAGAAAAGCATCTCCAAATCTCCCTGAAAAATAGAAACAGACAAAAAATGGTTATACATTTTGTACTATTTGGTGTTGAACTGTATATTATATCTTTTTTCCAAAAGGCAGCAAAAGTTGCTAGAAAATAATTTTCTTTTATTGTTTGTCAAAAACTTTGTTCATAGATTTTTCTTTCCAATAAAGTCATTTGTCTTACTATAACTAGTGGGAGGGTAAATCAAGGAAAAGCTGTTTTTTGTTTAGACTATTATTCCTTTCTCCGGTCCATAGAATCAGAGTCAGAGATGCGTGTCAACAGAAAAAACATGAAAAAAGAACAAAATATTCGACTTTCATGCATACTGTATTAAATTGATATGATACTAACCGTATCCACACTTGGTCTTTTTGGCATCATGAGAATTTGGCCATTGATGTTTCTTAACTCAATCTCCGGTGCATTACCAATCGGTGAGCCTTGAACACCAGAACAACTCGAATCATCGCAGTGCATTACTCTACAAAAATGAAACAATTCAAAGAAGAAAAGGTGAGATTATTTGTCAATTTCTTTTTCACAGTGGGCCGTTCCTGCAAGAAATTGTGGAGGATAAAATATTAAATTTCTTCTCATAATTTATCTACCCCACGGACATCATAAGTTTAGCCCTGGACATCATAGGTTTAGCCCTGGACATCATTAAGTTTACCCCCGGGCACGAGCCGGGAACGAGGGGTGTTTCATGATACCCTCAGAAAACATATCCTTCACCCCTCTGTAAAACTATTTTTCTGGCAGACAAATCCCAGAAAGAAAAAGATTTTTAGATTTCATTTACTCTCTGATGTAATTTTTTTCTTGTAATACTCCTAATAAGATGATTCGATCGTTATTTTCAGCCAGGAATGTTTTCACAAATTAATCACTCTGAAAAGTATGTACTTGAAAAATGACTGCTATGACATCAGAACTTTTGGCACCTTATTCAAAGTAAGATTCGCGTAAGTGACGTATGTAAAAAATCCAGTTTTATTTACTTTGTTGAGTACTGTTTGTCGTCAACTCTTAGCTAAAATTGTTACCATATAAAATTATTTTGAGATCTTTATTTGATTGAGACACTCGAGCGCGAAAAGTTTTCTTCTTTAATTCAACTAGACATAGATAACATTTGAAATATATTTACTCTTTCGTTTTCATGTTTGATTAGGCTTTTTCAGAAAAGAATTGTTGAGGCTTGAGGGGTCATAAGATGTGGTGGGTTTCCGAAGAGTTACACCAAATTCAGGGGGAAAAGAGTGGACATCCGAGGAGGGTAACGCAAAATATGTCTAAGAAACGTTGGAAATACCAAATTGTCCAGTTAAGGTCTAGTCTGAAAATCGAAGGGAGTATTTGTATTTTAAATCCGAGGGGTAACTAAATAGTTTACATCCTTAACAAAAGAGACAATTTCTTCTGGAAAAGCCCATTAAAAAGACCAAAGCTCATTCCACGATAATGTCTCTTTATGAAAACAAAGAAAACAACATTTTACAATAGTTACCTGTTGGCAGTGAAGATCCTCGTATTTGACACGTTCAAAGGTGACGCCTGCTGGGGACTTTGTTGATGAACAACTCCAAACTCTTTATTGTTTATTGAAATTTCTAACGGTTCGTTGCATGTTCCTGTGGCATCGGCAATGAAGCCACAACTACGACTCTTTGTCATACGACTTTTGGTGATCCCCGTCCCAGAACTGTCATCACTATTGGTGTTTATGTTATTGTCAGTAAAATTCTCTAACGACTTCCGAACAGTTATCCTTTGATCGTTATTCAACGAACCAGCATTTAGTAAACAAGATAGTTTCGGCAATGATTGTAATAGTACACTATTTTCTTCTTCTTTTTTATCGTTTTTGGTTGATGCTAATACAACATACTCCTCAGTTTCGGTGGATGATATTGGTGACGTAGAATCCAGAAGAAGCTCTGTCTCTGCCATACTATTTTTGGCTTATTATTGGTATAATTTCTTTCCTGATGTCAATTTATAATATAGTGATTTTCGTACAATTATTCCATCCGATATTTGTTTCTATAAAATAGAGAGAAACCAAGAATTAATACTATTACTTAGTTTAACTTTTTTTAATATAGGATCTGTCAGAAAAAGCAGGTTACCTGGTTAACTAATTAATTTCAAATTTTGAAACAATAACTAAAAATTATGACTCTGTTCTACCCTGAAAGCCAATCATCAAGAAATGCAAGAAAAACAATAGTACTTTAAAAACTCTTTCTGTACGGTCAGTTATAATAAGGAAATTTTTAGGATTCTAACAATTGACAAAATAATGAAAAGGTTTGCAGAGCATTCTCTCTCTAATGGAAGGACTTAGGTCATTTGTCATTTGTTTCTTTAATCAAAAAGAAATTTCACCAACTTTGAAGAAAATATTTAAAAAGCAAGCCAACATTTCTATCAGAGGCTATAACTGTGATATACTTCGTCCAAAGCAAACTGCAAACTGTAAACTGTAAACTGTAATCGAAAATACCAAATACAGTAGATATCCTGAAGGACCGAATTTCAAGTCACTCTTTCCAAACAGAAGTTCAATAATACATAATATAATAAACAGTATTTTACCAAACATGAAGACAACCCTTTCCTATGTCATGAAAGCTGTAGACAACAAGTAGTCTTTCATCAAAGCTATTCAACGAAACTGTTATAATTAAATTTACTTGGTGACAAGGAATTTCCAAAAACTGTTTTTTATTTCATTACAGTCAGAACTTATCGTCATTGATTAGAATTTTTCGATTAAGGAAACAAAATGTTAGTATTGAAAGTGCAAGAACGTTTTATTAATAAGAATACTCAGAGAAATAAATCTATTACAGAATATACAAACATTAAGGGGTTCCTACTCCGAGGAATCCGATTGATAATGCCAATGATGGGATCAAGAGCAATGACAAAGCAGACAAAGATGATTCCATCTGTAAACTTTATATAAAACCAGGTAAATGCAAAAACTGCAAATTCGGAATCAACCATTATAGAATTTATGGTCAAAATTGTTCAAATTTAATAATAATCTGACTTTATCATCAATACAGAACCACTATTCTTCATTATGACAGAAAAATCTTAGGTGAAATTTTCGGAATTTCTGAGGGTTCTAGTCAAAATTGTCATGGATCTTACCTGACCTGTTGAAATTCTTGCCGGATGTCGTCCACCCCGCAATATTAATAATATTAATAATTTCAGAAAATTTTTCAAACAATGTTGACTATAATAGTGGCTGACATAATTAGGTAGGCAGGGGTGATGGTGATAGGGTCAATAGACCCGTTTAGATTCCCTCTCCACTCAATGGGATCTACTTAATATCCTCCACTCAAATAAGGTGCACCTATTATGGACACCATAGGTCTCAAGCATCAATTATAAGAGAAGTAAAACATATTTGAAACCATTTTGTATTTCACAACTACAATATTGACCCTACAGGAATAAGTAAGCAAAATGAAGATTAAAGTTGATGAAAAAGAAAAGGAAATGTTTTGGTAAAGTTTATTTACTAACCTATTATGGACATCCTGTGCCTATTATGGACATGGCAGGTGAGAATGTACTGGAAAATTAAACATAGATACTGCAATCAATTGTGTTGATATATTAGAATCATATTGTGAACTTTAAAACTAAAAAAAAGTTTTTAAAGGTGTGGTAGGTTTTAGTGTGGTGAAAGTTAATCCACTTCACCACTACTATTTGTTGTATCTCTAGCTTTCTTGTAAAGTTGTGGATTACTTAGAGAGCTCAGTTAACGGTTTTCTCAAATTTTGTTTGATTGGTATACTTGGTGCGAACCAGAACAGCATAGACCTTTCAGATAATGCCGCGGCCATCTTGATTTGAAGGCAAGATAGGCAAAATAGTAGTTCCATAAAGTGGGACGATTTAAGGGTTGATTTTTTTTCTGGTGAAAGTTAGTTGTCTATGATTGTCTTTTCCTAGGGTATGATCTTTTGTGCAAAGGTTTTGTCAATTTTTAATGATCACACGAAAAAATGTATTGTTTTGCGTTTTACCCCTCGAAACCTACAAAATTGTTTTTTGGTAATAACTTTCAACCTCAAATTTTCAATCTGTAAACATGAGATTCAATCAGATGACCAGAATTGTATGAGGAAAACAAAGGAAATAAAGTGAGTGAAAGTATGGCAGAGTAATGCAAAGTATTACCACTTGACGGTACCGTATGTATAGGTACCTAAAAAGTACAGGCTTATGACCTTAAATTCAATTACTTTTCTCTGAGACGAAAAGACTTTAATTTTATAAGGACATTTTATAATTATCTTTCTTGAGTAATTTCGAAATTTATGAAACTTTTATATATTGAATTGGAAGTTGTAAAATTAAGTATATATTATTTGAAAGTATAAGAGTTTGGTAAAAACTAAAAACTGTAATGTTAAATTATGTCTGGTGTTGTGAGTTTTAGTTGTAGTTTTTGACAGTCAACTTCATAAAAAATAAATAAAGGCTAATTATTAGAAAGTTAATTATCTCATTAATAACCTGGTTGGGAATTTTTAAACCTAATTTAAGAAGTTGTATACCTAATAAACTATCGACAGTCATTGAGAAATAATTATCCCCAACCAGGTCATTAATGAGATAATTAACTTTCTAATAATTAGCCTTTATGGTGGAGTGCAAGCTAGACTGTATATAGTACAGACTAGGCTACGAGTATAAAAGAAGGCTATGACCTCAATTGAAAGTTCTCCTTCATGAAGTGAGGATGTGGCAAATATAATTGAATGCTATTTTTATGAAGTTTTATGAGGATTTAAATTTATTAAGGAAATAAATTTTTTACGTGCTTTAAACATGTTGAATTAGGTATTTTTTTGCACTTTTAGATACCATTTCCCTCAGACTTAACAAAGAATTTAAAATAATTTTCAAACTTCCTACCCTTACAGTTGACTTATGAGTGCCCTCGGGCTTTCCACGCAATTGTAATTCTATGTTGTGGGACCTATGATTTTCTCACAGTTTTTGTTTGTCAAGTTTTTCTAGATTTTAATTATACATTTTATCTCAGAAAACTTTAACTATCGTTGTTTTCTGTTAATATATTTGAATCAGACAATTATCAGCTATATTTCGGCGAAATTTTCGACTTTGAGTCGTCTTGTTTATTTATGTAAAATACTAGTCAAAATTCCAATGCGCGTCAAATTTAAAAGACGCGTGAAAATCAGAAGGCGCGTCAAAATTCAAAGGCGCGTCAAATTTAAAAGGCGCGTGGGCGCGAAGGCGCGTTAGAAAAATGAGAGCGCGTGGGCGCGTAAGGCGCGTCATTTAGCAGACTCGTCAAATGGTAGTTTTTTCAGTTTTTCATAAAAATAATATTGTTCTTTCAACATATTTTCAGTGACTTGGCTCTTTGTAACAGAACATCCAATTTTCCACAGGGGTAAACATTTTCTTCAATGAGGTAGTAAACAAGCTTTTTTTAGCAAGTCTTGCACTAGGGTGGCCAGCTGGGCGATCCAAGTGGGTCACACAGAGAGAGGGGTGTTTTTTATTTTTTAGGACTTTTTCTCGTGCTTTTTCTCGTTTTTAGCTTATTTTTGCCCTATTTCAGTATTTTCAAAACATCTCTAGGAGCGATACCAGTTAGAGATTTATTTTTAAATTAAATGGAATAAAAATTTCTTACCATCATACTCATCATTCGTTTCACTTTCATTCATATTCTTGTTATTCGTTTCAACCCTGGATATATTTTCGGACACATTTTCGTCGCTTTCTTCTTGTTTCATCAATTCATCAGGTAGTTGTAACTGCGCCATGCCACTAGTCGTATCACCGTTCGTTTGACCGGCCGGGTTATCCGTATCATTCCCGGCATTATTATTTTCAGTTTTAATTTCGTCAGGAGCAGCCGTATCCGATCCTTTTCGTTCCTTACTTCGGTCACGGCGGTCTCGGCTTCGGTCTCTTCTTCGTTCCCGCGAGCGATCCCGACTTCTATCTCGGTCCCTTCTTCGTTCACGACTTCCACTGCGCCTACTCTTCTTTCGGTCACGATCTCTGCTACGACTTCTGCTACGGCGCCTCCTGATAAAAAATAATATATGAGAATAGGAAAACAATATCGGATAATAGACGACTTTGCTGTGACGTTTATTGTTATTGAATGACTTGCTTATTCGAAACGTAAAATAGGCATAGGATACACACTCTTAATGCCTTTTTGAAGTCAATTAATTTAATCCTTACGTAACCTAATTAATTTAATAATAAGTATGAGTAAAATGCAAACATCCGAAATCATCTATGTTTCGCAGATTTAATGAGATGAAAAAAAGGCCTTTGAAACGAAAAGCTTTTTCCCCGACGACTTTTCCCCGACGAATATAATTTTCTCGACAAAACTTTTTAATAACAATAACAAGTTATTCGAGTGATTCAGAATGTACAAAAAACATTGAGGAACAACGTTAGAATATGTTTGAAAGTCGAAGAATACATACCTGTCGCGGTCTCTATCTCTGTCTTTATCTCCTCGTTCACTACGACGTCTGTCCCTATCCCTATCTTTGTCCCTGTCGCGGCGTTGATCACGACTCATACTACGACTGCGACGGCGGTCTCGTCTGTCGCGATCGCGGTCCTGGTCTCTATCCCTTTCCTTGTCCTTATCTCCACGGTCCCGGTCTCTATCCCTTTCCTTGTCCTTATCTCCGCGGTCCCGGTCTCTATCCCTTTCCTTGTCCTTATCTCCGCGATCCCGATCTCTTTCGCTACGTTCTTTGTCACGTCGGTCGCGTCTGCTCTCGCGTTTCTGTTTAACAATTTCCTGAAATGAAAAGAATCAATCCAAATTCGACCGTTAGAAATGTACCCACTCTTTCTAAGGGGGGGGGGGACCGTTTGATAGTAAAGAGGCCATCAATATTACTATTAGGAAAAATAACATACCAAATTAAAAAATAATGTTACCTTTAATGCTTCCAGACGATCTCGAACAGCGATAAATCCCATGTGCAACCTTCCACCGAAATGGTCAGCCAGGCGTCTGTCGTTGTCGTATAAACTGAGGAAGGCAGCACAGATCTCACAAACACGAAGTTTCTGTTGCTGGTTCTGCGTGGCTGGTACCGTGTTACGATACACCTCCTATTCAAAGAATAAAGCGTAATCCTTTTTATACGGAGATATCCTAAAAGTCCGGGTGTTTTTAAGCCACCAGTTTTGAGCTTTTTAACAAACATCCAGCCTTTTGGGATGGTTTTTTTTCAATAGAAAAGATTACATAATCGATATCATGAATAAAGCATTGAATCATGCTGTTTTTGTAATTATTTTCTATATGGTTATTTGAAAGCGTGATAGGTACAGTAGACTCTCCATAACTCGAACCTCTATAACTCGAACCTCTATAACTCGAGCACGAGTGTTGGCGCGGTGAAAATTTCCTAACAAACTCTTAAAAAAAATTATTACTCAAACCTCCATAACTCTTCCCTTAAGTCGAATGATTTTCTTGGTCCCTTGGAGTATTTTCTCTCTATAACTCGCATTTTCTGATATCGTGACTAGAATTTAGCCTTTTCTCCGACTTCGGGGAAACAATGCTGACTTCCTTGAAGGACTTGAATAATAACAAGATATTGATATTAATAGTAAACAAACTGATTTTTTCCTCAGTGAATAAATTGTTGATGCTAATATAATATATGTTTTTGACCTTCTTATCAACCCAAAAATGTAGATATTTTATCAAATATTTCATTTCCATCAACTCATTCCATGAATTAGAGAAAAAATTTGCAAAAATTTTAAACTCTCCATTACTCGAACTCTCCATAACTCGAACGATTTTCGATTCCCCTTGGGTGTTCGAGTCTACTGTAGTTGATGCTGTACTTTAAGTGAATTAAATTTTGCGTGAATTAACTTTCGCAATTTTCACAAAATTAGCCCTCGTGAATTTTTTATTTTCATGCTTTTTGCTCAGAAACCATAAGAAAGAAAATAGGTGAAAAATTCCTGAAATTTGATCATCGCAAAACTTTTAACTCCAGGCTTCGCAAGAGATAATCCATTTAGGATATTAGATACAATTTGATAAAGCTTTTTCTCAATTAATAACATTTTCCTGGTATTTTATGTTCAAAGTACAGAAATCTTGCTTTTGCACTTTGACAATCGATCAAGTAGGAATATTATACTACGGATATTTTGATGGGCTATAATTATATATACTAGAATAGAATACTCCTGACCTCTGCTTTTCGTTTTTCTGTTTTTAATTCTTCCACTTCCGCCATAATTCTCATGGATTCTTCAACATTCCCTTCGGCACCTGAAAAATTCAAAATGTGAAACACTTTTTCTGGCTTTTTTACTGGACGGGTACAGAATAATATCAAAATTGTCTGATTTTACTTTTTCATCGATTCTGGTTATGTTAATTTAATAAATTTGATATGTAAAGCACCATGGTACAGTGATTATAAATCTTGATTCCTGTACAACAGATCTAGGATCGTCGGCTTATTTGGCAAGTAAGTGAACCTTTTCCCGGGTCAACCCATGCCCCATGCCCCGTCGGCTTATTTGGCAAGTAAGTGAACCTTTTCCCGGGTCAACCCATGCCCCGTGAGGGGAATTAGGTGGTCAGCCCAAGGTTGACTGACAGGGTACTAATTAAAGAGTGTCCATATATGTGAAAATGGGCTGAAAAAGCAACATAAACCAAATAGAAATCTAACATGGTTTTAATAACTGTCAAATTAAATTACCACCTTTAAATATATGGTTGGTTTTCCTTACCTAAATCTTCAGCTTCTGACAGTTTCTTGCCGATTTTCTCATTCAGCTCGTGGACAGCCAGTGCTTCAGGTGCCAGAGCTTCTTGATCTTGCGTTTCTTCAAGACGTTTTTTATTGGCTTCCACTTTCCTGTCACAGTCTTCCACAAACTTGGAAATGTTTTCAAATTGCTAAAAAATGATACAGATAATACCATTTAGATTGAATTAAATTTTGTGTAAAAAGTATATTCAAATAGTTTTAAATACTCTTACGCGCTAATAAACAAATGTACCATAATACCTCAAACTCGTATTCATATTCTTTATTTGCTGCAGATAATTCGTAATCAGCTTTTAATGCCGGATCATGAAGTTTTTTACACACACCAAGATCCAGTTTCTGAAAAAGACAACAAAAATTAAGTTTAAAGCAATGGTCATAATTGGCACCAGCTTACAGATTTCAACAGTGTACAGGATTTCTGGTGGTCTTGATAAACCTTCATTAAGATTTCCACAAGTATTCACTTTTGACATTATACAAGTATTCGTCATTTTGCAATGATTTTGCCAAAACTACAGTAAAAAAAGATTATTTATAACCTACCTTGCTGGATTTGAAAGATCCCTGAAAATAAATGAAATAAAAATTATTATTGGGGACCATAGTTAAAAATGATTATTTTTTTGTTCAGGTGAGACCAATTTAATTTGTTGTTCTACAGGCCCGACCGACCCTGCTATATTGTTGAAAACGAAAAATAAAAATACCAAATTTTCCCTAAAGATTTTATTCCATATTATCAAAACCAAAACTTTATACCTTAATAAGTAATGAGCTTTATTTAAACTTGCTAAATATTTCAAAACAAAATAACATAATTCAAAGCCTAGTACTTAAGTACTTACAGTATTGTGAAAGAGGTCGTATGGACAAAGTCCCAACAAGAAACTCTTGCAAACTTCTGCATCTGGAAATTTCACCGAGTCAGCACCAGCAGCTCCTAAAAACCCAGAACAAAATAACTTAAAACTAAGCAAAGATTTAAAGCAGATAAAAACTCTTCATAAATTTGTTTCCCCAGACTTTTCAAATTTTAATTCTGGTTCTTTTTTGAAAAAATTAACAAACCAAATTCTATGGGATTTTATCTGCTTCATAAAAATACAAGGCCAATAAAAATAATAGTTCTGTTTCTGGAAACCTGACCGGCTGCAAAAACTTTTATTGCCTTTTTTTAGATTTTTGAGATAAATTTTGGATGACCACAGGAAAGTGTTTATATCAGAGGTTTGATCAAATAACTGTTCTTTTGATAGTTATTAGTTACTTAAATTATCAAAGAAATTAATCACTTGTACTCATATCATATCATTTGCTTATTTTCTATTCACCTTTTGAGTGTCTGAAAAAAAGTTTTCAAATGCGGCCAGGTGACCTTTAAAAAAAAATCTCACGCCAATTTCCTGAAACAAAACGTTTTTTTTTTGGCCCAACTCTTTTCAACTCTTTCATTTCCATCATTAGCTATTTCACATTACTTGTAAAAAAGTCAAAAAAGCATCCTGTTGGAAAAGAGTTTACACCTGGTTAATTTTTCCAAACAAATTAGTTAACGCTAAATACTAAATAATTTGAACTCACCAAACCATGGGTACCTCTTCGTTAAACTTTAAACAAATTTTCTTTGTGTACACACAATACTTACAGTGTGTTTGTAAGAAAAGCCTTAGACTTAGACATTGCCAATTTTATTTTAAACAGCTTTTTTCGTCAAGGGACATCGAGGGAGAGGGTGTCTATTGGAAACTTTGCTACCTTATTTTTGAAGGGGTCATGCAATTACATTTGCTAATCAAAATACGGAGCTAGGTCCTTTCACTAGTCATCATAGATGGACTTTAAAAGTTTTAAAACATTTTCTCAAGGATTTTAAGCAAAAACAAATATTTTTTTAACATTGGCTTATGCCTCTTTCAAGGACTTAAAAATAAGGTAATGCTTTGAATATTTTTAGAAAGTTATTAAATAATTGACTTCACCGCTGAGCTTGAAAAATGGCAGTTTACAGCAAAAAATTGCTGATTCAAAAAGTTAAATATAACAAAATTCACTCTTACCGATGAATACTTACAGTTTGTTGGCTGAAAAGTTTTAAAGAAATCACTAACAAGGTGCTCAAGCCTCAAATGAGGAGGTCATAGATTTGTCTGGACATAAATCAAAAGAGTGAGAATACGCTTTAACAAACACACTTTCACCTACTTCTAATTTTCAAGGATAATCAAGAACGTTAACATGACAATGAAATGATTAAGACTAGGTTTATTTCTAGGACCAGCTAGGACACTAAAAAGTCCTTTACAAAATAATTGACAATCATTGACGGAAACCCCGAAAAAATCCCCAAATCTTCCTGGAAATTTTGGGCAGTTAAGGAAACTAGCGTCTTTTCGAGTGTCAAAAACTTACTTTTTTTGCTGTAGTTTAACACCTCTTCAACACGCAGGAGAAAAGCACCAATGAACTTTGTTCGTTTTTGCGCTACCATCATGATCTTTTTTCATTGTTTTGGAGTTTCTTGATTGGTGCGGAGCGAGTGCGGCTCATTGGCTCCGAATTCTGCAACTTGTGATTTGTGGCCAATACACCTTATCGGAAAGTTTGCCTCCTCGCAATGTTGCCACGCAACACATTTGCGGAGGTAAGTATAACCCAAAATGGCGGATTTCAAGCAAAATACCTTGGAAAATGTGTCCCAAAAA
>JAUJPO010039671.1:0-18652 GCA_032270745.1 Tiaropsis multicirrata | reverse complement strand
AGACCTTAGATATAAATATTTTTCCACTAAGCCCTTCTAAGCTTTTCAACCTCTTGTTGTATGGCGATCCAATCTTAACTTTTAACATAAATAACGCAATACTCAATTTTACCATTGAGTTTATTCTAGAGTCTGAAAGGTTTAGTGGCACCTTATTTTAGCTTGATAAATCTTCCAAATCCCAGCTCTTCTATTTTATTTCCTTTTCCAGTTTATTTTCTATAGTCTAGTACCTCTAACGATATCACAATGTGCCTTGCGGGGGGAGGGACTATATTTTTCTATGTTTGTACTCTTTGTACTGTTTGTAGTCTATGTTCGTACGTTCATTGTATTTTCAATTTATAAAGAAAAAAAAAAATAAGCGTTTGACATTCAAACCAATTAAGCTTTCATTTCTTTTTCAACATTATTTCAGAAACTGCTACGTGTTCAACAAAACCAAAGCAAATCGGAAAGCTATAACAGAGAACTGGTGCAAAAGTATTACGACACAATCGACGAAATTAAGAAATATCGTGAAGAATGCGATTTCGCCTTCAAAGAAGATAAAATAGAAATCACGAAATACCAAGTCGATATAACGAAAGCGAAGTGCGAAAGTTTAAAAAAAGAATTGCAGAATTATGATGAGGCTGCAGCCAAAACCCTATCAGCAAAACAAGAAGTTACAGAAAAAGTAAGCATCTATTTATTTTTGATCGTTCTGTGTTGCGAATCAGTCAAAAAGATTCCGCTTCCCATTTTTTTGTAAATTTTTCAAATTCGTTCAGATTTGATCACACTAGAGCGGCGGATTTTTAAATTTGAGGGTCGTGGGTCGTCCCCCATTGGACAATACTGTACCTTATTAGCAGGAACTAATTTTGGCGGGAAGAAATAAATGTTGGCGGATTTGGCGGTTTTGTCAAAAAGCCGCCAAATTTGATATTCTTCACCATCCGCCAAATTAAATTCCAAATACCAAATCCGCCAAATTTTGTTTCCGTCAAAGTTTCTTCCCGCCAAAATCATTTTCCCTAAAGTTAATCTATTTAACCAAACGTTGTTTTCTTTTTGAATAATATTTTCTTAAATCGATCATTTTTTCATAATTTTGATCCGTAAAAATCGTCAAAAGAGACACCTGATGATGATAACTACATGCAAACGAAGCAGTTGTATTTCTAGGAATATTGACATTTTTTTAGTATACTCTCTATAATTCGATCTTCATTATTTTGAGCACAAGTTTTTCGTCATTGAAGTTCGAAGAAGAAAAATGAAAACAAATATCTTTTGGAACGACTATAGAATGGTATCAATGCAATTACGATTTTCAAAAGAATCTTGTTATATAGAACACAGGTCAATTAAAGTTGTTATTTTTCTCGTTTTAAGAAAGAGCGAATCACAATTCTTAAAAGCGACATCCAATTCTACGAAAGACAAGGCGAATACGCAAAAGAGAACTACGATGACCTAAATTACAAGCACAGCGGTTTGAAAGACAACGCCAAAACATTCACAGGGCGTATCAAGAGACATCAAGACGCCCGTATTGGCGCCCGATGTCGTAGACTCTTCCGGTATATCACCTCACCCGGAAGATGGTGCGGACGAGGATCGGGCGACGCCGATAATAACCATGACAACACAGGCCAAGAATAATATTTCCGCTTCGAGGCTGAGTGCATTTCTATCCTTCCCCTTTAACTTCCTCACCCACTCTGCAAACAATACACCATACCTTTAATTAGTCCCATTATAATCTCATCCAATTCCTAATTCTTAACTTTATCCCTTTCATCCTTAACCAACTTGAATATTCCAACAATCAGTTCAATCTCTCAAAAATGCGAAATTAACATCATCTGCATTTTGTTAACCCTAAGAATGCACTCGGCCTCGACAAAAGTCAGTTTGATGAGCGCTCATCACTTACGTCACGTCACGCCCACTCCACCCAATGCACCCGCTCTTCTCTTTCATAACGTTTCTTAATTCAACCCAAAGAAAAGCCACCTAACATTATCTATCCTTAAACAAGTAATTGACGAGTGTTCCCAGATAATTACCATCTATTGTAAAAATGACATCTTTATTACAATTACAGCAAATAAACTGACATTTTTTGAAAATAGATCTTGTAATTTTTTTATTGGGAAAATTTGAATCTCGGAATTTCTTTTTCCTTTATCCTTTTTTCTGCCTGTTATCACTGAGCGGCGGGTGAATCCTGGTCCCAGCATTGGCCGGTCATATCTCAAACTAACTAAAGATGTTTCAGAGACTCTCATTTCTACCGTTGGAAAGAGTATTAAATTTTGAACAAAATAAGCTGTTTTTAGAAAGAGTTTTCTAACAAAACTTTTGTCCATCTCTCTACTCTACCTTCTACTTGTGCTACTAACATTTAAGGTCATTTAGAATTATTGTGAAAATGGTGAAACTGAAAAGTCCTTTCTAAAACATTAAGGGAGTTGACTCTAATTATGAATTTAAAATTTCAGAATCCAAATTCCTTTATAATCTTATGATATGATTTTAATGTGCCCTAAAGATAGAATAATGAAGTACCTTGTCCTCATCCATCATTGGCGGAGGTCTGAAGAATTCCTTCATCTCCTGACCATTAGATGGTGCTTCGATTCTTTTCAACACATCTCCTTTGTCGCCCAACTCTTTGTTTTGCTTCAACAACTGGACTGCATAACGTAATGCTGACTCATCGTTATCTAATTCTGCTGAATTGCTCTGTGAAACAAAAGGAAACAGAGTAAATGGCAGATGTCTGTTGATGATTAAATGATTAGACAAATCAATCCCACCCAAGCAATAGACCCATACTCTGCGCATGCGCTGTGACCAAGAGTACACTTCACCTTTATCGTTTGTTAGTATATGCGGTTATGGTCTGTTCTGTGTCAATTACTTCGTGTTTGCGCGTCAAGTACTTCGCCGTATTTAGTTTTAAAAATCTTAAAGCTAGAAATTGCGAATGGGAACAAGACCCTATACGGAAAGGATTTTTCGATATTGGTACTGTGTACAGACAAATAGATCTCCTGCTGAAAATTTTCTTTTTCAAAGGGGTCATATTTCAAATGTAGCGGGTTTTTGCGAGCGGGCACACTTATTTCCGTAGAAATTAGAGGGCAAATCCGAGAGGAGAATGCAAGGGGAATGGTTGAAGGCGAATATGGTTTATACAAATACCCCCGCCGATAAATATTACCGCACCGAATAAGATGACGTCATAAATATTACCGCACCGAATAAGATAACGTCATAAACGATACCACCAATTTGGATATCTATTTGAAATACAATGAAATGAAAACAATAACTTTTGAAACAACAAACGTACCTTGGCAATGGTTTTGACAGTTGACCTCATCGGCATGTAAACAAGAGTTTGAAGACCACTTTCACTTTCGATATCAGGCTGACGTTCGATTTCTACTTCCACTTTGTCATACATAGAGGACGAATACATACCACAAAGCCTTTGTAAAAGACAAAAAATCAGAGATTTAAAGAAGGTACTCAAAGATTTTGACTTTCATACAAGGGATGTAGCAAAAACAACACACACTCACTATCAAAAACTTTCTGTATTTCCGGCACTGGGTTGGAGCCCAAGTGGGTACGCCCCCAGGGACATCCTTTGGCCGTCTGTTTTAGGTGTGTACGGTCCTGGGAGATCATCCTTGTGCATCAAGTCTCTTGCTTACAATAAGTGAATACATTTGGAAAATAGAAACCACACCCACCTGTACAGCGATTTATGGTCTTTAGTAAACGGAGGAGCAATATATTCTTTGGCCAATTTTTTCCACAGATGCAACGAATAGTCCTAAAAACAGCGAAAAGAAGTGATGAATAAATGAATGAATGAATGAACAGAGAAAGTGAGTTTCTCCCTTACAAAGTTACAAGATACATTTTTTTGTCATTTTTTTGTTTACAGTTAAGAGAGAAAAGGTTGTGTATGTAACAATGAATAGATGATAGGAAGATCAAATCAGTAATACCTCAATCTCTATACTTCTACTTTGTATGATCTTCAGGGGGTTCATTTTCATCAAGATGCATTTGATCGTTTCATACATCGCCAAACCATTCACACAGGCATTGAACAAAACGAATTCAATGAAATGAGGTTTGATTTTTAGAAACGTTTCCAGTGACATGAGAACACCTAGAATCCTTTGCGGTTCGAATAATTCTAGTTTGGATTGATTACCACTTTCAATATGTTGTAAAACGAAGCTCTCGTTTCCCTGGAAACAAGCGCCTAGCTCGGACATCAGCTCAATGCATTGTGGATTTGATTGGCAAACAATGATGCATTGCGCGCTCAAATATTCAGGAGTAGGTTGTCGGTCAGATTCTTCGGAATTCGTTTTTTCTGATTCAATTGGTTGGTTGAGATTCGGCAAAATTTCTTCTGATAGGTTCACAGCATCAATTCCTTTATCTACTGCATTTTCAATCTTGCTTTCGCCTGATTGGTTCAGTTTCGGCAAAATTTCACCTGATTGGTCAATTGTCATCGTGTTCTTCGAATCTGATTGGCTGATTTCAAGATTACTTTTAAAGGGCTGGTTAGTCTCCAAAATATGTTCTTTTGAGCTACCGATCGCATCAATTGCAATACCACCGCCTGTTTGGGCGTTATTTTCAGAATGTTCAGAACAAACTGTTACGGGTAGAAGATGGGCAGGAAAGATTAGTTCAATGATGTCCACGTGTCGTCTTCTGATTGGCCGAGTTGCCTCTTGCGCTAAGAAATTTGTAATAATACTACAGTTAAACTCATGTAATTCCAATTCCCAGAGGACCGGAACATTTGTTCGAATTATGGGAGTTTGATTAAGTCGGACGGGACCGAAGATTGTCTTCGAATTGTATGAGTTTTTGAATTATTAGGAGTTCTTAATGAGTTTAACTGTAAATGGTGACATAAACCGTGGGAATTATGATGGGCCAAGTAATAATTTATCAAAACAATAAAAATGTCCAGAAAAAGCCCAAAGAAGAAGCACAACAACTGATTCCAGTCATACCACATGTCATACCACCAACAGACCACTCCCAAAAGCATTGAGTGGGGTAAAAGGGTAGTTATACTGTGTTTTTGGTAATTTCCTGCTATTTAAAAAAAGTCTACAACCTCATGACCGTGGTTGTATTGACCAGACATTAGAGAGCTCTGATTATAAAATTCAACATGATCATACCGTCTAGAGAAGATATTGTTTTTTCAGCCCAGCACTCAAACAAATCAGCAACATCGGATAAAGGTTGCAAATCTTCCACAAATGACCACTCCGTTTTGGAAACCATTGATACACGATTGGTCAGAATGTCAGATAAAACGATCCAACTCCTAACAGACTTGTGTTGCAAAGCATCCAAACAGTCTTCCAGATGACGTATGGTTGGTGGGAGAGGGATGAGGACTGTCACTTTACCAGCGTTGTTTCCAACGATGGATTTTAGCGCGACGATACAGGATGGTCGATGACAGACTTGGAAAATGTGGATTTCTCTTTGGTCGTCGCCATCATTTGAATTAATAGATTTTGTCGACATCAGCCGTCCGATTGGTATACCTAGCATAACAAAAGGTCAAATAAAAGAAAAATGCCCAGAATTAACATTAACATTTACAACATTCAATTACAGCACAGAAATGGTGGGAAAAATGGTTCAAATTAGTATACAAAAAGCACAAAGTGTAGTGTGAAATGAAAAAAATCAATATCACATGGCTTCCTGCAACAACTCCTGTGTTGTTACCAGTCTCCGTGTTCAAGAGCGCTTTGTCATAACAAAAAGGTATTGTAAGGATCAGTGACCAATGAAATCTAACCTTTCTCCAGTTCATGATGGCAGACAATCCGGTATGAAAAGTGATGGCAAGTTAATTGTTCGCATTGATACAGAATCTTCTCCATAGTATCTTCATGTCCGAGAAAATGTATATTGTCCGACTGTTGCTGTGTTATACAACGGATATGATCATTGATACTGGTCACCCATGGATACATAATGGCAGCTTTGTTGTTTGATTAGTTTGTTTAGTTCATAAATTTCTCATCCTTCTTTTTTTATTCTTCATTCTGTTGAAATTATATTATTTCATTTTTTTCGTTCATTAGTATTTTATATCTCTGAAATTTAAACATAATAAGAAAGAAAGATAAGATTCAGAATAATTTTCATTAACAAAGTTTCCATGAATAATAATAAATGATAAGACTGCACAAAAAATTTGAATATAATGCCTACTTTATTGCATGAACATTTCGCGGACATTTTAATTTCGCCGTTGAAACCATTGCGCTCGAGCTCCAAATACATTTTTCGCGACATTTTAATTCCGCAGTTTGTTTAACTTAACCGCGAAACCACGAAGTTTTTATGCCGCGAAATTTTCATGCAATAAAAAGTATGATCAATTGTTTGGTTTGGCGACCACTAAATTTGAGCATTGTAAAACAAGGTGGAACTGCAATAATTAGGCCGCGATCAAACCACACCAAAAAATTTAATAATACATGTATTAAAATTGCATCAAATACTACCCATATAAATAAGCTATTATTAATTTCATTCTAAAAATATTATAGGGCTAAATAAAATATTTCAAACAAAAAATAACAACAACAGAAATTATTGCAAATCATACATATAAAAAACAAATTTCATAACGTTACTTCCGTAGATCACACTAAAGCCACAGACTCATGACAGCAGGCCTTTTTCAACGTCCTTTAAAAGTCCAAATAACGTTCTGACATTAGAACGACGGCGTTTCGACGTTAATACGACGTTCCGTACCTGGCCTGGGGTAAGCCCATCATATTAAATTTCGTTGTCCTACAGAATCTCTTTTTTTAATTTAAACTTAACCAGAGCTAGCAGAGGTCCTTTATTTCCCAAGAAGAAAAATAAAATTAATCAAGGCATTTGTAAAGTTTCGGTCGACAGAATCACACGTGAGACGATGTGGTCAGGGAGATCTGCAATATTGATTCTCGTATCTGCAAAGGAATAATCCGGACCCCACAAAGTTTGACATTAAACATAAACAATCCGAAACTTGAGCTTTAAAGAATCACCAAGAAATAAAAACAATACATTATGCTGCAGTGAATTATTCTAAAGCGGGGATGGTCTAAAAGCGGACATCTCCATAAAAAGGATTTCAGTCCGCTTTAGAGAGATTTAACTGTATAAAAAAATTCACTAGCACATTCAAGATAAAGTCACCGACTTATAAACATTTGTCTACATCCCTTCGTAAAGCAAGCAGTAATATAATTGACTTGGTATCCAGACAGCTGATGAAAACACATATAATGTCTGCTTTACAATGTTTCATCTTCTACAAAAGAAAGACCTTTTAACTTCAAGAAAATATCAGCGTTGAAGTTGTTACATTTAAAGTGAATTCAAGCCAACAACTTGTGCTCTTCATCCTTTGCTTTGTATGTGACTGTTGATGATGAATATTCATTCCATATTGATATTGAAGAGGGTCTTGATTCTGCTTCAGAGAGCTCCCCATATTATATAATAACATTCTGCCAAAAATGATTATTGATCATTCAATTCTATTTCTGAGTTTATCAATTTTCTCCTCCTCTGTAACATGTTAATATGTCTCCTCAAATATATTCTTTCGAGCAACAATTTTGGTTATGAAACAGCTCCACTTTAATATCCGGTCTTTTAATTTGTTGACCTATCAAATAACCTCCATTTTCCTACTACCAAAATCTCGGGCATTGCCAATTCATCAGAAGAAATTCACTTATTCTGTCATACAAACACCTTGAGACATTCGATTAACTCTTTGATGAATTTGGCTTCTTTCGTCGTGTGCTCGACGAGGTGAGAGTTCAAATACTGTAACAACAAGTAAGTCTTCGATATGGGTAGCTCTGCAACATTACTCGTGCTCTTCTCCTACGAAAATGCAAGAGAATAGAGAGATGGTTAATGGTTTCTACCAGTCTGTCTGTCTGTCTGTCTGCCTGTCTGTCTCGAAACTCGAAAAAATATAACAATAAAGACATACCAATTTTGAAAGCCAAGAAGAAATGTTTGTAGGTAGTTTACTTAGAGAATCAGAAAATTGTTCTGTTTCACCGGAAAGTAATGTTTTGGCAATTCGTCCACCAACCACATCGATCATTCGCGTCGAGAAAGAATTTTTGTCTTCGATTATCATGGAGACCTTTGGTAGAATGAATTCATTTATATCATATTGAAAATGGAAAATATTTTAAATCTTCTTAAAACAAAGTCAGAAAGGCAACACTGCATTTCCATTTTGCAAACAAAAGAACAGTAATAATAAATAGCATTTTGCAAGTCGAAATAAAACCCATCGAAATAAAATGAGTAAAACCAATCAAAATTAGAGCAGTAAAAAAGAAAGACGTGGTCCTAAAAATTTACCGACCTCTTGAGCTGCTAAATCCAAACCGACTCGATACAACTCACAAGCAGTGAACTGTCGTATATTCTCACAAGTCAAATGAAATGATGACGTCAGCGAAAATATGGTAGACATAGTGTGTAGGAGATCTGATGTCTTGCTTCTTGCTCGTTCGTCTTGGAAGGTCAAATCAATGTGTTGCTTTATCATACACTGGATGACATTCAAGCAAAACTTAAAATAAATATCCAAAATAATAAGAGTCAGTTTATTGCAAGGCGAAGGCGAAGGCGAATTTTGATTCAGCGCTTTCGTAATAAAGCTTTATCAAGCAAACCACATTTTTACTAGAAATCTTTATGTGTTTGTTACATGATATTTCAATATGATTGGTTGATGGCCTTTCAACCTTAGTAAAATTATCCACATGGGAATAAAATCTCATCTGTTCTCTATTTTATTAAGCAGCCCATGAATTTAACCTTTAAGACACTCCTGTGTCAGTGACCCGCGGTTGAAAATTCTTTGTCAGTAGTTGGGGTAATCAAATTCGGAATCTATTGTTCTTAAATTGAATTTTTTCAATGGGGATCAGCTTTTTTTCATAGGGAACGAAATTCTATGCTAGTTTTCCACAGAAGGAAAGACCAATTTTTTCAAGTGGGTAGAAGGCCCCATTGAGGACAGAATCTAATTAATAATCCATCAGCCAACTTACCTCTGTACGAACTTTAGTGATTTTCGCATCCACTTCGTGTGAGAGCACTGGGGACGAATGTAAAGCGAAAGTGAAAGCATGTTTTCCCTGAGAGACAAAGAATTAAGTTAACATGGTAGGTTCAAAAAATTGTTGCATTGAAGCAAAGATGAGGAGGAAGTCAAAGGGTTCAATCTCAAGTCAATAGTTGTGTATTAGTGTGTAGACAATTTTCTATGAGGTTAACCTTTGATGTTGAGAACTCTAAACACATATAGATGATTCCTCCTTTATAAGAGTTTAGGGGTCATTCTCAAAATCAGAGTTTGACCATATAGATGATGATATGAGATTGGATTTTTTGATTGATTCCAACAAAAAAAAGAATTTGTAAAAAAGGAACCTTTGTATCGAAAAGCGAGAGCGGTTTAATACTGCGAACACCACCCAACATAATCAAGTAGAGTGACGTCACCAAGCACCAGAAATGATTCAATAGGTCAATGTTGCAACGGTTTTCTTCTTGTGCTTGTTTCATGATTGATTGGTGTGCTGGCTCACTGTAATTCATACAAAAAAATGTAAACAAGTCAAGGTTTTAAAACTTGTAATCTTAAATACTTTTTTCATCACAATGTTTTAAGGGTGTTAGCTAAATTAAAACCATGCATTCCCAGATTTGAGATTTGGTGTAAAATTTATTAAATCTTTTGTTTATTCGTCGTCGTTCTTTTAGAAATAATCTTTGTTTGTCCATCTCATTACGTACAATCACGGTCGAAAGGTCCGTAGAATTTTAGAAATGTGCTCTTTCGTTCAAAGTTGATGTAATAAGGTCAGCTATTATTACCACATGGCAACAGACCACTTTAAGAAGCATTGAGTGGGGTTAAGAGGCCAGTTATACTGTATTTTCCTGCTATTTTAAAAAAGTCTGAAACTTTTTGACCGTGATTGTAATATGAGACATTAGGGAAAACCTTTTACATGAAAGTGAGAGCAAAATTGTCACCTGTTTTCAGCAACCCATATGTCTTCAATTTTCAAATCCAAATCTTCAGGTTCTTCTGTAATGTGGATCTGGAATTAAGAAAATATTATTCATTCACGGAGCGTTGTTTTGACGTTGAAATGTTGAAAGAACGTTGTGCGACTGTTGGATAATTAGTTTGACATTACAAGACAACTTTTATCCAAATTACAGTTGGCTCTCTATAATTCGAATTCCAAGAGGGATAACAATCTGTGCGAATTACAGAGAGATTCGAACAGTGGAAATAACGAAAGAATACTTACATCTATTAATATTTCCAGTAATTTTTTAGCGGCATCGAGAAACTCTTCGAGAGCTTTATAACCAAGACTGACAGTCTGTATGAAAAAAGTGTAAAAAGGATGATAGTTAGAAAGAGAATATAAAATGATCGGCTGACAAGCTATTTGTTAACTTGATATTTTCAAAGAAAATTTATATAATATGAACTAGCCGCACAGGTGCCGTTAAAAGATGGCTTGTCACTTCACCAGGCTAAGCAGTTTAAGTGAAGATAATTAAACAAAAATGACACCAACCTTCACTGTGTGATGATAGGTATGTCACGAAATTCATCAAATGAAAAAGATGATTTTTTACAAAGAGACTACAGTTTTTGCTACAAATTTTAACATATTATCTGGAAGATGTTTTCAATGCAGCACCTGATAACCGGACCCTTAATAGCCACTTTTGTCCGGCTTAGTTTTGTTCGATAAGGGTAAAACAATTGTTTGATCAAGGCTTCATACCTTTTTGCAAAGTCTATCCTTTGGTGCTTTTCCAACCTTCAAAAAAAAATATTAATTTAGCACTGACGTTATTATTATAAGGGCATTTTAAAGTCCAATATTTTAATAAATTCATACTCTGATGATCACCTAGTGAAGTTGAATAATAAAAAATGAAGACGCTTCTGGTTATTCTTTTGGCCATGAAAACACTAGCCCAAGGAAGTATCTAATCCTTATACTTATATACCTTATCCATAAGAGACAGTGTTGATTTGATGGTTTCATTGAATACAGCTTTCCACATCATGACACCAAGACCTTGCTGGACGTGTACATTGTGAATACAGGATAAGTAGATCAACGCACTCCGCAACATAGAAACGTCCTATAAAAATAGAAATTTGAAAATCACTAACTATAGAGGGTGGTCTTTATACATCTCAAGTCGAGGGAAGAATTCTTGAGAGGAATGTGTCAATCCTCAAAACCGTCTACCGTCGCCAAATTAGTCCAATGTAACATTCTCATTCTCAACTTCTTTTCGATTAAGGACGGAAAATCGTGAACATTCTTGTTATAGAACAACATCATTCAAAAATTTATTTATAGTCACCTCAGTATCTTCATTCCAAACCATGATGGACTCCCATACGCAGTGAGCCCACAACCGGTCCTGTTCCAAACTGTACGGAAATTTCTCACGAAGTTCGATCAATGCTGGGAAACAAGAAACAAAAAGCCCTGCTAAAATATTTCAGTTTACGTTCAAGGTTTGGTGAAACTTTGAAACCACGTCCCCCTCTTTACCTTAAAAAACAATCGAAAAGCTTCACTCGCTTTTTACTCCAGGCGTAGTAAAGTATAGTTTTATGTTTTGCTGATATACGCATAAAAATGTTTTTATCAATCATAAATCACGTGTTACCAGTAAGCATATCTGATTGGTCCATTATGTGATTATCCGATTCATTATCAGGTTGATCATCGATCTCCATGGCAACATCGTCTTGTATTTGAACATCAATCATCGATGTATGCCCTTGGTTAACTGTTGCTAAGCGACCTGGTAACGAAGAAGAATACGGATAAGGTATATTAACTTTTTTTCTTTTACACGCTTTTTTTTAGTATTAACTTTATAAGAATATTCATGATGAAATTGGCTAAGAACGTGGTAGAAAAATTTTTCAAGAACGAATTTATTTTTAGAAATTATTCCTAAATGCATCTAAAATCGTTCTCTAGCTGATTCAGGTGGCCTATTTCTTTCTTGTTATTCAACTCAAGCCTGATAAGAACTTCAGAATACGATGATTTCAACCAAGAATATTCATCATGAAACCACAAAAATCATTCTTATATAAATAAAAGCGTGTATGAGAATTTATAAGAACAATGAGGCTGAGAAATGGCAAAAAATAATAACAATTTAAGAAAAGTACTTAGGCTAAAAGTAAATGTTTTTTTGTTTTTCATTTTTCTAGTATATCCTAAACTATAGGAAAAACAATAGGACTTCTTTTCAAAACATAAGAACAATTTGAGCCTAAATTCGTCAAATGGATAAGAACAGCCGAGGCCCACATTTCATGGTTCTTATAAAAAAAAGGTATCTTATTTGTCCCAGTTTCTTTTCTTAAAAGTATCATGGAAAAGGTTTTTGCTAACGCTAAGTGTACGGGAGTGAAAAGTGAAAGGGAGACTTACCTCGGAAAGCGAGTGATTGCTTCGGTTTCTTGGTTCCCAAACAGGGTCCTGGAACACCTTGTCGGACCAAACAATCTGCGATGATCTGTGGAATGGCATCTCTGTTATTTTCCAGGATTCCTGTATAGCAAAAGAGTAAAATTCTCATTGTAAAGTAAGTAATGAAGTGTAGTAATACCTTTAGATGGTTGCATGAAACTCTTGGTTATAAACAAAGACAGTAACCAGTCGATGAATATGGGACCTTGTATCCAGCAAGCACGAAACGTTTCTTTGACGTCGAAACAACGTTGCTTTAACGTCAGAACGTTATTTGGACTCACGTGTCTGCTGGGTTAAGTCACTTTTAATTATTTTTAAAAAGATGGGAGGAAAATACAAACGAGGAAAAATATTTGAGCGGTTTTTTTATAAAGTTTTGAAATGATACCTTGTATCGATAAACTCGATATGCGATCAGACATTTTCATCGACATCGTTAAATCACCGATGTTTTTGTGAGAAGGTAACTTCTTCTTAGCGGACGACGAACAATCATCTTTTGATGCAACTGCATGAGTATGGCGGTGTCCGAAACTTGGACTCTCAATTCCGGACAACAAAGATATGGTGTGATTGGAGTGTATGAAACATTCGACATCGATTAAGTTTTCTAGTTGACATACAAGGAGATTCCATTTCTCCATATCGACGGTGACTGCTTCCCAACCGCCGGTCTCAATATCCGATTCATCTTGTGCCTACAAAGGTTAGAGAATACGAAAGCAAATTAAAGTCGGTGTACAGTGGTTATCAAGCTTGATTCCTTCTCCTGGGTCGAAGGGAATTGGGTAGCCAGCCAAAGGTTGCTGACGGCGGGATAATAACTCATTTTATAGTTCAAATATTTCAGCTACTGCCAAATTAAATAATTAAATTCACCTAAAAATCTCCAGCCTGCGGCCATTAAATATTCGCCAAATGAAATACTTAAATTCCCTAAAAGCTTTATCTTTAATGTATTTAAAGTTCATGATAAGACATCTTTCCAATAAGTAAGCGAACAAGTAAACGAACATGGATATGGGAGGGGAACGTAGCGTAAGTATGCGGTTGTGTTCAGGAATATGGGTGTTGTTTCTTTTAAAAACTACATTGATACAGGTACAATAATTGTTAGTCAATTGTGGTAAAAATTATTCTTATGGTAAAAAAATTTTAAATGGTGCATACAAAAATATAATTCAATTCAATTTTCAAATAATAAATCTTGTACGAATAATCGTCTTTCCATTCGTTTGATTGTTTGCTTGATAAAAACGATTTGGTCAACCAAAACTTCTGTCGTTGCGTCCTCGTCTAAAGAAAAATAGTTAAAATTCTGGCGAATGTCGTGTATGAATGAAGGTCATTTTGAAAGCTTTTGTTTTAGAAAAAGGATATGGGAGAGTTGTGTGAGGTAAACTATCATCTACTAAGTTTCGATAATATCCCTCCATAACCGGACACCCACTAACTATAGATTTCCAGACAGTTTGTGGATAGGTGGCTTGCCAATCTATGAATTAAACTAATATTGAACATGAAAAAATAGAATTTTCGAACTTGGTAAATTTTATTTAGTAGAATTTGACCACAAAAAGGTATCGAGAAATCTCTTACCTTTTCTTTGAGGAAAGAACAAGCCCAACTCTGTGTACAGTGTTTTCATCAACCCGTTCATTGTTTCGCCCTCCTCGTTACACAAAACTTTAGCTTGTATGCTGCTGCTGCTCGTACCAAGGAGGCTCAGCAGTTGTATAAGTTCACCATGAATTCGCAATTGTCGTTGAAAGAGAACTTCCATAAATTGTATTGGTGTTTGTTCACCAAACTGGTTGCAATTTGTGATACAAGTGGACGCGCATGTCGTTTTGACCTCCAACAGCTGATGGTGTGACTTGGGACAACGTTGGTGATGTTGGTGGTCCTGCAAATTCTCCTGAGTATTGCAAATTTTCTTGAGTGAGTCTTCTGCAAAGGTATCTATGAAGGGTGTTTCCTTGATGATAGATGACGTATGAAAAGATGCTTCCCCAGGAGAAGATGTGCGTGATGATTCCCCGGCATCTGTTTGGACGACAGACATTTCCCCGATAGAAGACGTAGCAGTACCAGAAATGGTTTCATCATTTTTTAGATAACATTCACCACAAAGATCATGGCCACATTTTGGACACGTGTACCTCTTCTCTCCACAGGGAATGCCAAGGAGACATTCGTCGCATAAAAAACAGCTGACGTTGCGTGCTTTATTGATTTCTCTCATATCTTTTTCAGCTTTATCAGAAGCCTCCAGTAGTTGGTTAGTGGCTTCTTCCAGGGCTTCTCGATTTTCTTGCAACCAAACATCAACCATTCCAGCTACTTCATCGGATTTTGATCGAGAGTGTGAATGCATAGCCACGAACATCTGAAGTCGATCTCTCTTCTCCATAGCTGCGTACACTTTATAGAACCGATCACATCGGGCGTCATTTATACACAGCTTCAAGTGCTCTTTATAAAGTTCAGTGTTTCTCAGATAAATCTCTTTATTGCACATAGTATTGAGAGCTGGGGTGAGTTGGTGCAACTTGGAAACTTCATCAGTTACTTGATTTAACTTTTGCAATGCAATACCGTCCATCAAAATATAGTTCTCAGGATCGTTGATGATGGTCGTGACTAATTGAAGACTTTGTTGCATCGTTTCAACAGGCGCCTGATCGAACAGATTCAAACTGCTGATGAAATAATGTTGCAACTGCTTCTGTTTTAACCGTTCTCTCAACAAGATGAACAACTCTAGAACACATTTAGAGATCATGTTCCCCACCCACCATTCAGGGGGTTGTTGTTCTGATAACAGAAGCATGCACGTTTTAGCGACATAAGAGGGTAGGGAAGGCTCCATGGTTTTGAAATGCCGGTAAAACAACGACTTGAACACGAAGTAACAGTAACTCATTTTCGGTGTTCGGTTTAAGGCGAGTTTGATTTCGGCTAACGAAAACGAGTATCTCCATTCTAGACGATTACTTTCATCATGGTCGCTTTGCTTTGGAACTAAATAGCAGCCTTTGTCGGCAATGCTTTTCACAACCTCTTCAGCAGGCCATGCTCTGTCTCTTGATAACCATTCGGTAGCAATATCAGGCCAGTGTGAATAATGAAAACAGGAGACATTATCAAATGATACTATATTTGTGACATGGATAGCGTTGAGTTCTTTCAACCGGTTAATGTCATCAATGATACGTTGGCAGCTTTCCAAAAGTGAAACAAAGTCTAGATTCGCAAGCTGTTCTTTGAGCATTAATTCACCGGCAATGACAGGTATATCCCGGACGACCTGATATTTATTAAGCAAGGCACTGTAAAAGAAGCCGTCTTCTTTTTTGGCAGATTCGGTTAGACGACCGATTGCGCTAGGCAGCACTGTTTTCGTCAGCATGTCCGTGTTTTGGGACATTAGCGATGCTACTCCTTTGTTCTTCGTTTGGCAACCAGTCAGAAGCGATGCGCGACGGACAAGATTCTTAAAATCTTTGATTTTGTCATATATGCTGTCTGATGCTTCTGCATAACGATCTATGAGGGGAGATATTTTTTCAAAGCTTTCTCTGATCTGATCTTGGGTGAACTCACTCGATTGACCCATCGCACGTTTCTCTTCGCAGGCAATCAACTGCTCCATGGTAGCTTTCAATGTTAGCCGGGTCTCGTGAGACTGATCTAACTTTTGCAACAGGTCTTCGCAAAGAGTTGGCATTTTTTCTAGAATACTGTCGAAAAACTCGATAAATGAATCCAATTGCTGACCAGCGAAATACTCAACACTGAATTGAACTTCGGCGCTAGGCCCTGTAATCTTCCGTTCTACATTAACCAGGCTAGGCGGCATGCGGAAATCGATTTCGCAATCACGTGGTTGCAGGCGTTGGTGGATCGATCTCAATTTTGAACCGTTGATAAACACGCGACCATCTTCGCCAGTTTCACAAATTTCATCGATTTGGACTTCATCAGTTAACATCTTGATTGTGTTGTTGGATGGTGAGATAGTGACAAAGCCAGGGTTGTCAGCAATTTCCTACATTATAAAGAAAAATTGAACAGTTCATCAAAAGCACATCAAACCTCTGTGTAAAAACTTTTCAATTTGGGAGTTGTGTTGACACTATTCAAATTTACATTTATAATATTTTATGATACATTTTTTCTAATCAATAAGGATTATCTCTAAAGGACAAATTCTAACGATTTCACAAACTGTGTGTGGGGGGGGGGGGGGGCAAAAGAACATGTTTATTTAAAAGAACACTTTAGACCCTTGTATTATAATTTGAAACCGAAAATTTGAAAACCTGTACCTGCACAGCACAAGGTAACTCATTAAGGGAGTCTTCATTGACGATTCCCATGACATACATGATATCTGCTTCTAGCTCCACGCTTTCTTCCAAAGAAGGTCGAAATAACCTTGACAAGGAGGCCCCTTCGATTAAACTTCCTAAAAATAAAGTATGATGTTTTAGGCAATATTAGGTTTTGTTTGTATTTTATGTTCCAGAATATTTTCAAGTCTTAAAGATTGCCCTTTTTAAAGTCAAATCAACAATCAAAAAACCACAACATTATTTGTTAGCGATGTAACTGAGCAGTTAGGAGCTCCTTTAGGAGTGCTGTATGTCCGAGAAGAACGAGCACCCAAGCTAAGTGCTACCCTACCGGACGAGCGGTCCTTTGAGGTAAATTTTGCACCGCATATAAAAAAGGTCCGATTTAGAAAACTAAATTTTGTCCAAACATACGATAGCTTTGAAAGTGCCTACTGTCTTTTTGGTGATTTGCTGCTATTTAAAAAGTCTACAATCTTGATTGTAGTCACCTTTAGCGCGCATCATATGATCATCAAAAAGTGAATAAAAAAACTCACCTGAGATGATGGTAGGGACAGTCTTGGTAAAGTTTGATATTCCAATAGCATGTTTCCAATTCTTTAAGAAAGAGGTGACGAAACCACCTTCGGCAAGCCCTATTGTCTCCAACGACAGATCGTAAAACGCATTTTGGAATATATCGGACATATTGGTGTCATATCGATGCAGTGATTCTACACTGATACCGACAAGCAGCTTTTCGTCCAATGCTTGGTAGTCTGGTGATATCATTTCTTTTCTTTTCCACTAAGAGCAACTCGTCTGCTCCAACAATCTGACAAGTTTTCGAGTTCTCCACAGCGTACAAACTCACTGATTAATAGCAGATAGAAAGGAATCCAAACAAGTTCAGCTTAATAAAATAAAATCAACATTGGAATCGATAAAAACGAAAACAAATGGAATAAAACACTCGTGACCACTCATAAAAATGATGCGCGCAAAATGTTGTCGATGCAATCAAAATTTATCTAAATAAAATACCACAACAATACTCCCACTTTAAAAGAGCGTGCTTTGTCATCAATCATAACAACAACATGTTGCCATGGAGACAGTTCAATTGAACTTTCCTTTAGAAAGGTCGGTTTAAGATTATGACGGAAACGCTAAGCAATCTTTCTTTATTAATTTCGCCTAGCGAAAGTATTACGATCAGATTCTGCGGGTCGCGGGTCGTCGGTTGGAAGATTTCTTTGAGAAAACGAAAGTACAGCATCTTTGGCTGTCCAACTCACTAAAATGTTCTGCAATTTTCTAAGTTAGTGTAACCACGGACGCGTTTTATGCTAGAAAATTCTATCACGAAGTCAAAACTAGAAACCAGCAAAATTCTAGCAGTATATTCACAAAAATCATCAAACAAGCTGACTTTTGGTTTTGTTCAATAACAGATACGTTAGGTTAGAAATAATGTTGCCTGATTTTAAAACAGTTTTTGGCTGCAAGGTAAGATGTAACAGAAGAAATAACAACAATAATAAACTTATCACTTGGTGTTATTTACTTATTTTTAACTTTTATTCGGCACAAGAATGTGGTTTTGTCATTTCTGTAAGTAAGGTCTTATGTTGTTTCAATCTTTTTCAAAGGCTATAAAAG
>JAUJPO010039560.1:0-18652 GCA_032270745.1 Tiaropsis multicirrata | reverse complement strand
TGTTTTTTGTTTTGTTTTTTGGGCGCCTTCGATTTTTGAATTTGAATTCGAATGTTTGAAACGTTCGATTGTTGAATGAAAAAAAATTGAATGAAGGCAAAAGAAGAATGCATATTCGCAAGACCATCAGATATGAGGAGAATGTGCGATTATTTTGTTCTATGGTCATACTGTTATTTGATAAGATTCTGATGTTTGAGAATTTTGACAGATTTTGCTTGCAACTTGCGAATTGGAAGGGTATAAATCGCTTCGCAATTCTTATACATATACGGCTAGCTAGTACGAGTACCATTGTTAGAAAGGCTTAAATAATTTTTCCTAAAAAACATTTTTCGCGCGTGCCTATTGTCCTGACATGAAATTTGATTGGTTAAAAGGAGAATGCGCTTCTTAAAGTCATACTTTGAAACAACTCACATCAATTTTCGGCGCGTGCTTATTCTCCCGACACGAAATTTGATTGGTTAATATTAAAACAAATAAAAAATCTGATTGGCTAATAGAGAGATAACGTAATGACGCCTGTGTTTACATTCCTATCAATCATTGTAACACCTATTTCACTTGTTACGAGGAAGGGGCAATTATATTATGATGTAATTGGAAAAAACGAGGGAAATGAAGTAGATATTGGTGATGCGATGTCTTCGATTGGCATTGAAAATCTTTTATATATCTCGAGCATCACCTCAAATAAATTCGGCCACAGCAAGATCGATAACATTATGTAACTTCTATATATGTAAAAATTATTTCTGGTCATTTTCTTCGTTTGAAAATTATGTTTTGGCTTTTCTTAGAAGCATTTTTTCTCTTTGCTTTGATACATTTGATCATTTATCAATATTTTTTCTCTTTCTGTGTGCGAGTTTTTTTTACATGGAAAGTGTTATATTGCACACGTGAAAAAAAATGAGAAAAGACATTAGTTACTTGGCTAGATGTTGTTTCTAGTTATAACTTTAAGAAGCGCATACTCCCTTTTAACAGGTCAGTGAGTGATACAGGGGTGTTTAAAGATATATCCAATAATATTTGAGACGGGTGTTTTTCAAGGTCTTTGTTTTTTCAAGATATTGATTTGAAACAGCAGTATTTTAAAGGATGTTGAATATCAAGATATGCACATTCAGACATACGTGCTCTAGACACCCTTGTCTCTGTGCCCAGTGTTTACCAAAAACTGAATGGGTGAATGTTTTTCTAGCGGGATCAGAAAGTTCTATTGTTCTTTCATCATATTTTCAGTAGAGGGTGGCTTTTTTTAATTCTTTGTTTTACAATTGGGGTGAGAGAGAACATCCGATTTTTTCTGGAGCGACTATTTTCTTTACTAGGGCGAGTTTATGATTTGGTGTTCATTTTCGCTAATTGGTTGTAAAGAATCACCTGCGTGACACTGAACCTGCAAAATGCATTATAATTGAATATTATTGGATATGCAACAAATATTTTCAAATTTTAGGGCGAAGCAATTCAAAGTGTTGGATTTTTCACTCAATAACATCATAGTGGAGGTGTTTCAAAGACCTTCTGCTAAAGCTCTCAAGTAAGTCATCCACAAATTAAAACTTTTATCCCTCAATCGAGTTTTGTCTAAGGTGGTTTATTTTGATTACCATTAATGTTGCGTTCGCTCGAAAATTAACGACCTTCTTTGTTTATGCGTGTTCAAAAAGCATTTTTTAACAAAACGAAGAACTTGTGAAAACTCCACATTGAGCCCTATCTTGGACGTCTTTTAGATTTCTTTTGGGATTTTATTAGGGTAATTAGTTTTTCAAGTCATTATCGTAATTCGGAAATCTTCTTTCTCAGATTATGTGCGAAGATTGGAGAGATGAAGTTATTTGGCACTCCTTCTTCTGAATGCACTCCTCTTATCATCAAAAATATGTTACAAGGTAGTATTTTTTATTTAAATTCCTTCCCCCTTATATGTTTTAGTGAAAGCGAAAGCGAAAGGGATTTCATTTTATTGTATCAACTTTTTGATTGTAATTTGAAAATAAATTTGGTTTGTTTGGATCTTATTGAGTAAAATGAGCGGCGCACAATGGGTTCGCGTCATCCTTAGATCCACATTATAACATGCAGGGTATCCTACCCTAAATGCATAAACAACTATTAAATGTCCGCAGTGCTGGCCCAATAATGTCTTAATGCCTCGATCTACTACATCTTTTTCGAGGGAAAAACAAAAGGTCTTTGAATCACTCATTTTCTTTTTCTTTTGGTACAGGTCGAGGTGTGGAATTTTTACCGTTGGTAGACTTCATCTTTGAAACGAATCCTTTAAACAAACCGGACATTGATCAATGCATAACTGCCATTTGCCAACCGTTAGAAATCATTTATGACGCTGTAAGTCCAGTATTCAGTTATCAACAGATTGTTAAGTAGTTTTTAATTCATGTACTTCGAACAAATTTTCGTACAAATTACATGAGTTTAACTGTATCTGAAACCGCTCCCCACTAACGCCACGAACACGAACACTTATTGAGAATAGCAAAACACTATTGGAAGCACGACATTTTCGGTAGAAACTCCGAGGAATTAAAAAAAATAATCTCGTCACTTTCCAAAAGAAATGACACTTGATTCTTCTCGAGTCTACTTTAGTCATTTTTTGTTATATATATGTGTGGTCTGTTATACTTCTAGATAGCTGTTCGATAGTAGTTTTATTCTTTTTCCCTTTATTTTTAGAGGACGATTAACCACATCATTAGTTTCTTTGAACCACCTGAACATGTCATATTGCAAGAGTAAGTCATGTAAACACTCAATGAAATTTGAGATTGACCAGAGCGTTGTACTTAGAGCGAAAGCTACATCAATGGAAGAGAATCGAAAAGTTGAGCTTCCTCTTACAGGGGCTCAACCGTACTACTCCAAAAAGTAGTTATTAGTTAGCCAGGCAAGCATCAATGCAGATATAATTTGCTTTGCTTTAAGATATAGATGAAGGTCTTCTTGTTGGACTTCTTTTGATTCTTACCCGCCTTCTTTACCAGAGAACACGAAATTACTTTTGAATTGGTGGCTAGCCAATGGCTAGTGGCGCAGTTCAAAAGCAGCACTTTTCAAACAAATACTTGTGCTCCTTGCAATGGTAGTAACAAGAGTAGCTCTGGAGATAATTACGTTGAATATATCTCTGGAGATATGACTGGGTAGTGTTGCGATTGCCACAACCTATTGGTAGAGAAAGCGTTAAAAGAAACACTGTAGCCGGTCAAAGGTTGACTGGAGCGTCAGTACTGACTCTATTTATACTACTGAGTGAGTTTGTTTATGATGTCATTTTACTATCTGTAGTTTACAAGACAAAGCATATTCAACGTTTGAAGATTTCAAGATATCAAGTACAGCTGGTCTATTGCATGCTATGGAACAAAGAACGGTAAACCAATATTTTCATGTAATCTTACAAAATTTGTTTTAGCTTCATGATATATAGAAGTGTTATATATCGCTTCAATCTTCCCGGACTGTAAACGAATCATGGAATGTTCTGTTTTGAAAAGGCTTATTTTTTATGTTTATTACACGACTGATATGACTGTATGTATTGAACACTTTAAATCAATTTATGTACTGTAGGTCATGGATATTGATATTGATGTGGGGGCTTCTCATTTGATTATCCCTGAGAATGGTTGTTATAACGGGTAGGTAATGATTAAATAACTGCTTCAGGAAGTCAGTGGTCGGTGTATGAAGTGGTAGGGCACTGGTTTCCAAATCGGAAGGTTGTGAGTTGTAACCCCACCCAAAGGTAATTGACCACCGTAGCGGGATCACCTCGCTAATTACCCAAGGTGATGGTCTTAATCAATAAAATAAAAACATAAAATTGCTTTAAAAAATCTTCGTAATCACCATTACTCTAGACTTTGCTGGGTTGAACTGTTTATTATCGATGTTGTTGTTAGCGTTAGGAGGGTACGTTCTGTCACCGAAAGTATGTAACAATTCATCACACTTTTCCCTGCATTTAGATGCACGGATATGTTGGTTGTTGATTTTGGTAAAGTTACCATGAGCAGTGATCCAAGTCAAATGAGACAGCTTGATCCTAAGGTGAGTGATACTTATCTATGGATAACATACTTTGTATACCAACATCTTTCCAACCATCAACGTCAAACTACGTCACGCAACGGTTGTAGTGACGGGTCTGAAATGACTTATAATCTCAAGAGATTTTTCCTAAGCTATCTACATATTAGCCGTTACCAGACGATCCTACTAATTTCTTATTGCGTAATACATACTGATAACAAATTGTGAGTTGGTCAATTATAGGCCACCCAAACTGAACATAAGTTTGCCGAGATTACTGACTTTATCATCGGTTATATATTTTTCACGCAGGATATAGAGGATGTAAATGAAGTGCAAAGTAAAGCATATGATCGTTTCCTGCTCTCCCTTAGAGCCTTGCAAATCCTGCTTGTAAGAGAAGGTTAGAAATTGCTTATGGGTTGACGTTAATGTTCAAAGACAGATCTATCCTAAAATATTCCTTTCTTACTACACTCTTTTTTTTAAATGAACCAGTAAATTTCGGCCGAGGCTCGGATGCTCTTAATTTTGATCCACTTTTTCTCAAATTTCCCACTCAACTCCACCCCACCCTCAAATATATGCTTACAATGTTTCCCTTGATTTTTAAAAGCTTTCATTAAGAAAATTTCCATGCTTAAATTGTGAGTTCTTCATAGTTTTTTGTAAAATCTGAGGCTTGGCGTTCTTATAAAATTGTTCTTGTAAAAAAAGTGAGTGAAAAATATGAAGAGACAGATAGGATGTTGTTTGCGATTGATGATGTATTTTTTGAATGATGTATTGAAAAATATTTTTTTAGGGGAAGATTTGAAAAGTGCGAAGAGCAATGTGAGTAAAATTTCATCAAACATTCTGCATCCGATCAATTTCGATGGTAAACTGGCCAAAGCTATCCTACCTCAAGATCCACGCTTGAAACAGTAAGGGCCAAACACATTATTATTATTATATTCTTGTTTTGTGACTGTTTTTTTTTTTCATCGTTTATATTGGGTTTTTCGAGAATGAAACCTTTATCTCCTGGTGAGGATCTAGATTTTTCTTATAACGCCAGTCCCCCCCTGTAGATCCTTGGTCTTCAAATTGTTACCCCCTTGATATCCTATATCCACAACAGTGGGGTACGGACTTTACCTGGAAAAGCCCATTGCAGTACATTTTGCTGGTCAAAAATCTTCAGGTTCTATTCTGGTCACCTTTTACTCGTTCTTTGGTCACACCTGGGGCACTGCTGAAAAAGCACAAACAATATACTTTGATTTGCAGACCCATACTAAAAGCGTTTAAGAAGCACGTTTCGTTAGAGAATGAGAAGCAGCTTAATGGAGTCTATGATCGCCTTTTTACGCAATCAGATAGTAATATTTAGGGTAATAGTAAGACCTCTTCCAAACAAGGAATAGAAACACTCAAAAACTATTTTATTGCATGAAAATTTCGCGGCTTCGCGAATTGCCCCAAATTTGGAGGTCGACCGCAAAATTCGAGTGATTACTCCGAAAAAATACACACAAAAAATAAAGTTCTTTTGGATTCTGTGAAATTCGCATGTTGGCTTTAAAAACGGGAAATTAAAATGCCCGGGAAACTATTAACTATTAAATTTTAATTGATCTGTTTTCTTTTCTTTCTTCTGCACACACATAGGATATGTGTTTCTGGTGAATTATCTTCACTCTTCGTTTCTGTGTCTGATGATAAAGTCAGTCGTCTCATCAAGGTACGTGTTTTGTCAACTAAGCATTTCTTTTAAGTTTGTTGCTTTAATACACCGGCTTATTGTAATTTCAATCAGAAATCTCCAAGCAAAACCTCTTCATCATGCAACAATCACAAAGTATCCAAACGTGGCACATTTTTTTCTTGTTCAAAAAAAAAAATTCTAGTGTTATAACTTCAAAAGTGTTCAATACAGAGAACATGTAGAGCCAAATGATATATTAAGTGGTAAAAATATTGATAGTGTTATTCAAATTTATCCCTCACAAATGTTCTTAACATTGTAGTCACGTGTTTATTGGCATTCGAAAAGAACGTTGAATTCTATTAACATTTGTTAGCCATCTCCTTGATAACTTCGACAATTTTGAGAATTTATGGTCTTGGTTTTCACCAAACAAACTTTTTTTATCTTCTTTTCCTTTTAGCTAGCAGACTCGATACCCCTCCCTCAGACGCCCTCTCACGATGCTGTTGATGGCGAGGAGAAACCTGAAGGACTTTTTACCAGGGTAAACGTGAATGTTTTTTTTTGTGAAAGATTTCGTAAAGGTCTGAAGTCACATTAAGTCTTTTAGAGAAAGACACTCGTCCTCTCTACTTTTCTTATGTTCAATAAAATTTGCTCATGAATGTTTGTCTTGATGCTTTTTGTTTAACTTAGTGTGCAATTTTTTTTTCATTTATACCCTTGCTTTATCTCCTTGACATTTTCCCTGGTGATAAATTTCGAAACTGGAGCTTATTCTGCAGGCATGACGCACGGGTGCGACAAGTGCGGTGGCCACCGTACCAGACCTCGTCGGTTTGCAAGTGAAAAATCGAAAGATAATTTTCAACATTTGGCTTGTTTTGCTGCCTCGCCATACCAGTTTAAAACTGTTTGTTTCGTGCCTGTTCTGTCAGAATTGCGTTTTGGTTTCTTCAGACTTGTGTCTGTGAACACACAATATTAACAAATGAATGGTTTATTTACTATAGGCATTATCAATGATCAGTTTGACAGGCGATAACGATGCAGGTGTGGATATCGGAGGATTTTCAATTCCGGTACCTACGTTGCCAACACAACTGACATCATCTGATGATGAAGAGTATGGTACACCTCCCGAGGGCTCTATTCTACAGCTGGAACAAGAGTAAGTCTTTTCGAGTCTTTTAATATTGAATCCATAGATGTTTGGAGAAATATTATCTTTTGTTAACTGATCACTCTTACGCAAGCGGTCTGCATAACTTTTTACGTAAATGCAATTGGTTCTTTTTCGAACATAACGAACATAAGTATTCAAGATAAATTAGGCCTACTTTCGTCGCTCGGTTTTTTTGTGATGTCGAATCTAATTGATTTAAGTTCGGCAAAGATCGTCAATCATAACCTTTGCTTGGAAAGGATTAAAAAAGATCATTGCATTGACGAAAACTTCACAATTCGATTCGACGCGGCAAAAAACTGACCGACTAAAGATAACTTTTAGCCTCGACAATATTGGTCAGTACCTAATTATTATTCATAATCTTTCAGATCTGGTCCAGATTTTTCGTCCGGAGTTGCGAATCAAGTGAAAGTGGATTTGAACTTCAAGATACAACAAGTGAAAATTGCAATTGGTTTGACTGACAAAGTGTTGAAACAAGAAAAAGAATGCTTGGAATTTATTGTTGACGATATCAATACAGAGGTGGCTCCATTTGATCTTAGTGGTCTAACAACTTTTATTTTTGGAAATCGGAAGCTGTCGTTAAATGAGAAGAGTTTATTAGGATTGGAAGTTATTCGGATTTGAAATCAGGATCTCTAGACTAGTAAACTAGCCGTTTAAAAGACTCTAAAGCGAGAGAATTTATCACTTGCGGAAAAATCGGGAAAACGTTTTGTTACGGATATTCAGAAATTAAATTGTTATTTTCCTCATCTCTCGCGCGCTAATTCCCGTGTGAACGTTTTTCCGATTTTACCTAGCCAGTACCCGACTTCTAATTTTGTTGCGGTAATTATAAATAACAGAGATGAAACTCAACGATTTTTCCAAAATTTGACTACTAAGTTTGATTAAATTTAAAAACATTCGTTTTCTTTCGTAAGGCGTATTACCGTCTCTTAAAATTTTCAAAATTATTATGAAACTTTTAAAGCATTTGACTTGCGATCTAAAAGACAAAACTTCACTTCAAACACCGAATATCCACATAATTTATTAATCCATTTGTTTGTTTTTATCTTTTGTAGGTAATGTTACGAAGATGGGATTTATTTGTCAATGTTGAAGTTGGAAGACTTGTCTTGAATGAAATGACATGGGGTGAGGAGGGAGAGCCATTCGCCATCGCGAGTACACCAAAGAATACCAAAATGTTAAAGTTCAACTACAGAAGATGCGAATTTAACGAGAGCTTGAATCTCGGTCCAAGTTATTTCTACTCGAAAGAAGCACAAGTCAGAGCGTTACATTTCAAAGATGAATTTGGTGCAACTGATCAGATTCTGGATGTGCAGATTGCAACGTTGTTTTTGGTGTTGCATCAAGAAGCTTTGTTGAGTATTATGTCACTGATCTATCAAGTACTTGAACCTCTTAACAAACATGACAAGGAAGCTACACAGAAGATCAAAAGAAGTCTGAGTACAGCGGGAAGTCGACTGAGTCTTTCCATTGAAGAGAAAGAAAAAGAACGACAGAAAAAACGTAAACTGGTCAATCCTAAAGTACTGGAAGCTGCTAATGAGTTGAAACACCAGGTTCGCCTTTCTTCTAAATTGTGTCAAGAATTCCATACAGCAGAAATCATTTCACAAAGTTTAGTTTCCAAAAGTTCTTGACTGAAAACTTTTATCAACCGTTAATTACTGTACTGCCAGCTCAAAACCTCTTTTCAAATGTTAACCTCGTAGCTTTTCTTAAAGATCAAGTAAAGCCAACAAAACAACCTAAGAAATTTAGGTAAATCTGTTAATATTTATTTCTGTTGTTGCCAACAGGTTGGATTGGAAGAGGAGAAGAAGATGAAAGTCACTGCTTTCTTGGATGGTGTTGGTGTCTTGGTATGTTCTGCCAAAGTTGACCTTGCTCAAGCTTACGTTAAAGGGCTTTCAGCTAAAGTGTTGATGAAAGATGAATTGTTAGAAGTGAAAGCAAGCATGAAAGATATGCAAGTGCAAGACAACGTTGGTGTAACCAAGTATGTTTCATGTTTTGTTGCTTTTTAGCAAGGTTACGCAAGACCTTATTTAGGACGTTAGATACACCTGTACATAGATTGTCGTTTACAAGTTTTGTTTAGACGAATTATGTACAGGCCGACACACACACGTCTAACGTCCTAAATAACCCCTTGTATAACCTCGCTATTATCTTGCAAACTAATAGATGCTTACCTGAAAACCAAATTATATCCCATTGGAGAGATAGCTTAGCTATATATCTGCACTAAAAAATGTGCTCTCTTTGGACTTTATGACTGGTGACTCATTGATATGTAAATCCTGTGTAAAAAATGTGTAAATCAATGCAATGTTTCGATGAAAACGTTGCATTGATCGACAAACTAACATCCATATTACTGGCCATTACAATATTTACAAATGAAGATCGTTGCTTTCAGCATAGTTTTTCATAATAATTATTAGTAAAACTTTTAATGACTAGTATATTTTCCTCGCCATTGTTTAGATATAAAGATATTGTCAGTATGCAATCAGATGAAGTGTTTGATCTGGAGTTGGCCCTTTATGAGAACGGAAGTGCTGGGAGCAAACAATTCGATATGTCTTGTGTTGACACCAGTATCAAACTCAGCTTTGGTCAAATGCGTGTCGTTTTTTTATACCGCTTCGTACAGGATCTGATGACATTCACTGAGAACTTTGAGGAGGCCCAAAAAGCTGTCGTAGAAGCTGGTAAAGCTGCCAAGGACAAAGCGGTGGAGACAGCAACTGATTTGAGCAGACATAGTTCTCGAGTGAAACTAAACGTTGTTTTGAAAGCACCCACTATCATCATTCCGGTTGGATCAAACAGTGAACTGGCTTTATTGGTGGACCTTGGTGAACTGCGTGTTTATAACACATTCAAATTACTGAACGACGATCAGTACCACAAGGAAGCCATCATCACTGATAACATGACCATTAAGTTGTCAAATCTTAATTTATTGAAATCCTTGATTCGAGATGGGAAAGACATTCAGCACCAACGAGCCATTATTGAACCAATGATGCTACAAATCAATATCATTCGCAACTTGACCAAAAACAACCATTCCATACCAGACGTGTCAGTTCAAGGCAAGATGCCGGCCATCTTGTTGTCAATTAGTGAAGAGGATGTCACAGTGGCTTTGGAGATTGTTCAAGGGAATCTCGCTGAAGGTAAAGTAATTGTCGATTTTAACTGTTTTCGTCTTTGGGGAAAAGAAACTCGTCGAGGTGCTTTTCAAAAATCGGGGATTTTTTATCCAATGTTACTGAATATGATGATTGCGTGTTTGCTTGATTTCGTTAGAGACTTATCTTCAAATGCTTTGAATTTTATCCCCTCAAACGTTTCATTTTTTCCAATAGGCGAAGCACATGCATCAAAGAAGAAGATTAAAGCAACCAAACAAACATTGACCACTCCACAAGATCGTTTGGCTGACATCTATGAAGAACCCGAGGATGAAGAAGCCAATTCTGAAGGATATCTTCAAACGAAACTCTCTTTTGATCTCGCCAAGATCGACATCAAATTGTATTTGAAACCATCTGACATGACGTTTGAAGACGAATTTTTACCAAGAACAGACGATTTGTTGTTATCTTTGTTCACTATTGGGAATCTTTCAGTGGACGGAGATATCATGTCCACGCAAGCCATGAAAATGTCCATTCAATTGGATACTCTTGTTCTGGATGACATGAGGCCTATAGAAGAACACGAAGGTGACGTTTATTTCAAATTGTGTTCTTCTGGAATATTATTGGGGGAATAACTACTCAAATCTGTTATTTGGTGAGCATTAAATTCAATGAGTTTACACAAATGAAAGATCCGGTCTGTAGGAACGTGAAATATCATTAATTTTGGTTAACTCTTAATTTAGGATTTGTTCTATTTGAAAATGTTTTTCCTGTTTAAGAATTTTGGGAAAGTGACCAGTAATTAGCAGTTTCTTTTTAATCTAAAGGTGTGAAGCGAATGATAAACTACAGTCCAGAACCACTCCTTTCTGAAGTCTCGTCATCTCACAAAAGGACGATGGAAAGTTCGCGAATGATAGAAATCAAGTTCGACCAAAACTCCTCACAAGACAAAAACATCGACATCAAACTATGCAATATGCTTTGTATATTCAATGTAGAATTCATCATGGTTTTGGTGAAAACTTTACAAGCTGCCATGCCTAAAGATAATAGTATGCGACACGGACAGTCTATAGCTAGTCTAGATTCAACAGCAGGGTCTGGAGGTAGTGAAGATGAAGACTCACTTGAAGTCAACGAGATTATCCTCTCCTCTGACGATGATCAACCTAGACCTGAAACAAAAGTCTTCATCTTTGTGCACAATCCGCAGATTGTTTTACTGGCAGATGCCAAAGATGTCAAAACCAACGCTTTGTTTCTAACCACTGAGATCAATTTCCAATATTTTGAACTACGCGATACTCAAAAGATGATCGGAGCTGTTTCAAACACCGCCATTTTGTCGACTGCTTTCAAGAACGAACATCGAAGTGACATTTCAACCGTTTTATCATTGGATTCAATCAATCTTCATTCATCTGCACCAATCAACGGCAAACCACACTTGAGCGTCACCACAACGCTGATCAAACTGAACATTTCACCGAAGACAATTCGAACGTTATCAGCGTGTAGTGGTTACATATCAAGTGAACCTTCAGAAGAAGAAAGAAAAGAAGCTCAAAAAGCGTTGCGAGACTTGTGGCATATCAAATCGTTCACCACTAAGAAACCTTGGTACCTTAACCACCCGCCTCAACACGTCTTAAGTGCCGGTAGTTTCGTCCTGGCGCGAACGAGGACGGGAGAATATAAACATGGCTTCTTAGCTAAGAAGGATGTGTCATACCAAGTGTTTTTCTATCCCGAAGGAACGATCAGCCATCGAGCAGTCGATATATCATCAGTCGTTTTAGACATTGTCCCACTGGCTGGTAATTTATGCATTGGTTGTAATGTGTTAGGTGTAGAATCCAAAGAGAATGGGTATCGGGCTGGAAGAATTACGCAGGTAATGTAACAATTTTTGTTTGATATTTCAATTCTCATAATGTCATATTTTGATTCCTATTTTTCAGAAAAATTCGCTATTAAATTTTCAAATGTAATTTACATAGATTGATACATATCGTTTGGAATGTGTGTTATTGAATTTCGGAAAAAGGCGTACGAAAATGACACACGAAGAGCTTAAACTTTCCGTGGTATTGTATGCGCTCAATGATTTTCGGGTTTACGTTCTACTCATCATTTTTTTCAGGTTTGGGATTCAACTGAAGGCAAAGATTCAACTGATGGCGCAAAACAATCCATCTCTCTCAAAACGTCGGGTGCACCTTTCAAGTATCTTGTCAATTTCTACCACAACAACACTGAAAACTTCTTCCTCCCTGACGAACTTCGTGTCATCGGGAAGCCCATCAAGGGAGTTGTCCCTGGTTTAGGGGCGTGTGTCTACGGGCGTTTCAACGATGGCTTCTATTATCGAGGAAAGATAGATGCTATCGAGGAATATCGTATTCGATTGCAGCTCGATGAAATTAGCGGAGAGATCTTACATGACATCGATGATCCTTCAGCCGTTATTTTGAACCTGACGCCGCAATTTCGACAGGTCAAAAAACATTTCAAAGTCATTGCTTCTAAAGGAAACGCAACAAAGGGGTACCACCCTGGTAAAGTGACCGCCGTTCAGGGCGAAGGCAATAGTCGATTGTATTCGATTCGTTTCGAAGATGGTACGATTAATCAAGTACCGATCACGAAGTTGCTGCTGATGCCAAAAGCTCCTTTCGACGGTAAGTAATGGTACACATTAAACACAAAACGTCATTCGGACGTTAAAACAACGTCTGTTTACTGGGTAAGAACTGTAGTGCAATAATGTTAACGTCTAACATAAAAAACCAAGTGTTTTTTCATCAAATCAAAGCTGTGTAATTCAGAGCCATCGCAGCACTGATCTTGATCTTAATCCACTGGGTCGGGCTTCCACTGTTTTGAAAGTGAGGCTGGTTTGGACAACAAGTCAGCCATGTTGTTTCCCTTTTTAGCAGAGCAAACCCTACAGAAATCGGAAACAACATGGTGGATTTCCGCCAAAAGCTGGACATTTTTCACAGGAATCCACTGATTCATCCACTGTATATTACAGATCAGTGCATCACAGTCTTTGCAGCCTTCGCAAGTATTCTGAAGAACGAAAAATGCAATAACTTCATTAATTGACGTCACACGGCCATTACATATTACATCATTCTCATGAGCACGAAAGATGGAAAATGTGATATGGCTGCTGTGGTGGCTGCGAAGGCTGTAAGATTTGCATCTCAGATTTAGAAGGGGGAGTTTGATAGTCGTTTTGATATTTTCAAACAAAGTTGCTGAACTTAGCTATTGTCAACGTTTATCTACCATCATTATTTCTTACACAGCATTACCTGAACTTGGCACGTATGTTTATTCGCGAGTGTCACGAGACGCGCCCTTATACGAGAAAGGGATTGTGGCAGAAAAGAACACAATGATTTGTGTGAAACATTTGAACGGAAGGAAATTGGCTCACGAGATACAAAACATCAATTTTGTTGTCCGAAATATCGTTCCTTTGATGTCATCCTTGAAGGTTTATACTTGCCTTCTTTTTCATTGATTGCCAATCGAATTTTAGGATTATTTCTGATAATTTTTAACTTATCAAAAGGATTTTCGGAGAAATTGATATCACTATTTAAGATGTGAAAAGAAAATTTCATTAAATTTAGTTTTTAGGTTTACTGATAAAAAGACGGTTTTTTCAAAGTTTAAGTCATGTTACGTAAAAAAACTATTCTCTCATCATCGAAAGGTTGGGTTGGATGTGATAGCGCAACCAGATAACGACGATCAAAAGATGTATTTGGCTGTCATAAGAGAAGTTACCAAAAAAGAAAGTGGGTGTCAATATAGATTGTTTTGTTGGAGGCTTCCTCGTGAAATCCCTATTCTAATGACGGTTACTTGATGGTTGGAAACTAACAAACTTCTTATTTGGATTCTTATACCCTTCAAAACCAACCCAATTAACACATTGGAAAAAATTTAGTCGGACCAAATGTTAGTCACTTCCAAAATAATTAGTCACTTTCGTCCGACTAAATGTTTGTCCGGTAAGGTATATGAGGAAACAAACATAATCTTGGTGGAATCCTATTCAATTCCTTTTCATTGCATGTTATAGGTGAAAAAACCAATCGTTACCTGGTGGAATTTACGGACGGTTCAAAGAAAAAAGTCACGCCGAGTCGTATCCGCATTCTTTCACAATACGGAAGTAGCGATACCAGTGAAGAAAATACGGACTTGGTCACCGCACGACAAGAAGAACTGGTTCTTGATGTCCAAGGTCGGTAGTGGTCTTGTCTGTTACACTTTCTCATAGAAAGATTCCGAAAGTTTTACAGGTCAGACTGTGAAGTTTAAAATGTAAAAAATGCAGCTAAGGGGTGGAGCGTGCGCTCTCGCGGGCAAAGCGAATATTCTAAAATTTATAGAAAGAAAGTCAACAACATTTCGTAAACCTCATCGATTATATTACCATCTTGTTAATGTTGCTGATGTCATTCATTGAGACATTTTTTTTCTCCATGACGTGAAGTGTGAAGACATTGTAGTTTTTGTTAAAAAGAAGCTTCCGCACCCTCTAGCAGGCGATTAATGCTCTGTAATTGCCTTCTTTGTTTTATATCCAATCATGTTTCAGCATTGTGCCCTCTAGTTCGGCTAATAAGCTCATAGACGTGACATAAACTGTTGGATGCGTTCTCTTTAGGTGTCTCGTTACGCGTCGAAGGTTATTTGGGTGGTGTCCTAACACCCATGTTGAAAATGGATTCAAAAATTACAGCTGATTTGAAAGATTGGTCGGGTAAGATGACAGCCAACGCAACGGTTTCATTACAAGCAAATTATTACAACGAAAACGTCGCTGAATGGGAACCGGTCGTTGAACCGTTGGTGGAGGAGCGAAGAGAAAGACCTTGGCAACTTTCTGTCAATGTAAGTGATGTTCCAATGATTTTATATATGCACTAATGTTCTTTCATTGTGTTTTGCTTTTTGGGCTTTGACTCTGTCAAGTTGGACGAGTTGAGGGACTTATTATTCCCCTTTAAGTTTCTTTCTTCAGAAATATATTTAAATATATATTTAAATTTGCCATTTCAAAAAAATAGAAATTGAAAAAAGGCAAGAAAGCTATTTTTATCTCGAGCAAAAGCTTTTGGGTATAAAACCATCTTCAGTGTTTAATAATGTTACCTCTTTTTTTCAATTTCTAGCAAAAATATAGTTCGTTCAAAATTTATTATATCGAATTTGCTGCTTACATTGTTTGACCTTTATTATCCCCTCAGACAAATCCTTTACCATTTTTATTCTGTTCGGGAGAGTTATTATAAGGCCGGTTGCGACACTCCAAGCAGGGTTCCCAATGGTCAGGGAAAAGCTGGCAATTGTGCTGTTTTTGGAAAAAGTTCGGCCCACAACAGGTACTTGATACTTACCATGCAAAATCAGGGAAATCACTCCTTTTTTTCTGGGAAAAAGACCACTTTTTTAGCAAAATGTCAGGGAAAAATTGACGCTGATGGCAATTTCTTCTTCTTCTTCTTTTTCAAGTATACAATGGAAGGTGATGATGACTCCACCTCTTCCAGTTCAAACGAACTCATCTTACAAAAACCAGAGTCCAATCTCAAAATCAAATCACAAGATAATCTAGAAGTCACCATTTCCAAATCCTGTCTTGGATTACTCGGAGAATTGGGAAAAGTATAATCATTATAACTTTTTTTTTGTTTTAAAAAAGTTTAAAAGTGTACGCCTTCCCAATCAATGTCCCTTCTCAAATTAATCTCTTTAAAAAATGAAAGTAATTTATTGAACCAACCGCTCTTCTTTAAGAGGGACGCTTATTTATTCTGAAAGGCTCTTTTAATACTGTTTGAAGTGTTTCCAGATAGATGTCCAATGCATATAAATTACTGAAGATATTGATCACTAATAATTCATTTTGTTAACTAGGTATTCGGCGATGCTGTAGAATCAGTGGACGTTTTACCGCAAGCTCTGGTCGAGAAAGAACCTTTCATGATCGAAAATTTGGTATGTTTGGCCTATACTTATCCAAGTTTTGGCAATTATTTCTACGGTGTGGAACCTTATTGTCAATATTTTTATCATTTTCTACGGTGTGGAACCTTATTGTCAATATTCTTATCATTCTCTACGGTGTGGAACCTTATTGTCAATATTGTTATAATTTTTTCAGCTTTCGAAAAGAGTAACTGTGACACTCAACGAACCTTTGCAGGTGAGTTATTCTATACGTATTCAAATTTCTCTCAAAATCTGGATTTTCGCATTATCAGTCAGCAGTCTCTCTGAAAGTCTTTTAAACTTTTTTCAAAAAACTATAGCGTTTTTAAAATCTGTAAAAAATTGTTTTGTTATTTTATCAAGAGTCGATTTTGGCGATTTTCCTTTCCGATTTTCTCTTTCCGATTTTTTCAACATTTTCGTGTTTGTTTTACACACAAAAATGTTTTTGGAATAATAATGTTGGTCAAATATTTACGTTATCCTGCAGGGGCCTGATGGAGCTTCAACAATTGAGCTGACATCTTCGTCGAATCCAGTTGGCCTTACTTTTGCACCCAAGAGATTGGACAAAAAGAAGACCAACAATTTATACACTATCAATTTATCAGTAAGTCGATGAATTATATAACAATCCCAACAGACGCACAGACGTCCAAATAACGTTCTGAAGATCATTGAGACAGTTCTCTGGAAAATGCTGGAAATTCCAGTCAATTATATTGCAAATTTCTCACAGATCTATAGTTTTATAGAGAGTATTATTTAATAGTTTTTAATGACTTTTAGCTGGATGGTTTCCATGAGATAAAAGATATCGTGGTTCAACGAAAACGAAGCGTCATTTACGACCTCGTGCCTATAAAGGTAAAGATCCTTTGTATTCTATGGAAGACGGAGCAATGTGTGCGGTATAAAGGCTTGTGAAGTATTAGGAGATAAAAACAACAATCGAAAAAGAAAGATTTAGCGCTAAACTTTATCTCCCCAGCTTCTGTAAAAGGGCCTTTAAAGGACGCTGATGAAGGCGTATGCAGGTGTTTTGACATGAGGAAACGAAGAAAGCCTGTTTTGAGAAATATTTCCCTACTAAAGCAGAGGGAAATATTTAATAAGAAATACATTTTTGGATTGATTCGATGGGAATAAAATTTCTCAGGTGCATCAATAAGTTAAGGAGATTTGAGCGTTTAAAGTTTGACCTACTGAAGACCCACAATATCTTATTAAGAAACTTGGAAAAGGCTAAGAGGAAAAATTTGTCAAATACTTTTTGAAGGAATTCCAAACAAGCCAATGCTTCTTTCTTCTTTTCCAACAGTTATTATCAGCACAATCATCATATTCGATAGTTGTACAAGTCAAAACATCTGACGGACAGCGTATTATCGTCATTCGCTCGCCACTGCAGGTAAAGTTCATAGTTGTATCCGAACCCCACCTCGTTAAAAGTCACTTTATATTCGCTTATATACGCTTAGTGCGGCTGGTACAAACAAAAGTTTGTTAAAGAAAGGCTCTTAAATGTAGAATCATCTCATCTCTCATGGCTTCTAGTTAAGCATCTAGATAACTTATAATGATCTGTCTTCATTTTCATACCTGGCTTATTTATAATTCTCTCTGCTAAATAGCGATTTGTTTGTTGTATTTGTTTGAGTTCTCATATTTGTTTGTGTTTGAAATTTTCTTTTCTGTGGGAGTATTGTTTATGTTGTGAGCTTGTTGTTTGGTCTGATTTTTTATTAGCTTTTTTCAGATAGAAAGTAATGAAGGTACACAAATGTTTATTGACTACAAGAATTCATACAAACTACCCCAGTTGATAGATTTTGCCTTATCGAATAAAATTACGTCATAAACGACTCCAATCTTCTTGCCTTCTTAAGGTCTTCTGAACTGCCAGTTTCATCAAAATCTCTAATCATTTGTTTTTCTAGTTGAAGAATCATTTTCCAATGCCACTAGATGTTAGTTACATCTCGAAAGAGAACACAGCAGTCAAATTGACGACAGTTGAATCGGGTGATGTTTATTCGTTCCCGTTACTGTTGACCTATCATAGCGTCTTTCATCTCAAATCTGCTGGATTCGGGTGAGTATAGTTTTAATACAGTTTAACTCGTGTAATTCGAACTCCTATTATTCAAAACACTCGTGTAATTCGAACAAGTTAACTGCATTCAAAGTTCCATTACCGCAATGTCTCCCTTTTCAGCGTATTTTGATTTCTTGGAGGGTTTGGGAATTTAGGTTACTTCTGTAAGGATAAAGATGTACATAGTATTCCCCATACCAATCTAAACATTATTCATCTGCTCTTTCTTTTATTACTGTTCTGTGTTTGAATTTTATGCCTCTCGTTCACAGTAGTCAGAAATTATGTTCTCCAACGGTACCTAAGTACTTAAGAACGGTGGCCGAGTGGTTTGAGTGTTCGCCTCCCGTTCGCAAGGTTGTGGGTTCAACCCCCAGTCGGGTCAGACCAAA
>JAUJPO010039449.1:0-18662 GCA_032270745.1 Tiaropsis multicirrata | reverse complement strand
ACAGTATATTATCTGTCTGTTTGTATTTGAAGGAATCCATTAAAATAATCAACTCATTGAAAGTTTGACCTAGGCGGCTATCAAAAAATTGTTCTGTTTGCGTTGCCTGCCCGTGTCATATTTTTCACTGGTTTTCCAGTGCAGAGATGCGGAAAAAAATCACTTAAATTACTTTTTTCCTGTGCGCTCTCCCCCGTAAATAAATAAAACGACCAACAACTTAGTGGTGCAAGAATCTCTAGATCTGCAGGGGAGAAAGTGCTATTAACTATACTTCAAAAGAACAAAACTGTTTCAGACGATATTTCAAAAACCCGGAAATTTTTACCGAGATAATGAAGTAGTCGTGAAATAGACACTTGGTAATTTTGGATTAGACCTGTATTTGAACTTGGAATCGATCGAAAACACTGGCTAGATACAACGTTGGAAAATTGGTTACAGTAGCACGACGAGGACAGTGTTGACCTTGCTCCATGACATTGACTAATTTTAAGTCTTCATTATTAAACGGCAAGCAGTAGACAGACATATCTTACTACTTTATGGATTTTATAGACATACAACAAACCGACAGGACGTAAAGAGCCATTCCTGACGATCCACTCAAACCACACCGCTGTCACACTGTGTGTGGTAAACAAAGCAATGGTTTTAAAGTTGTGGTAAAAACTTGATATTATTTCGAAATGTTATTTTTGCCAACGTTTTTTAAGAGAAATGCTTTGTAAGAACATCAAAGAGATGAAATGAAGTCTTCGTAGAATATCCTAACAGTCGACAACATTATATATAAATTTTAGACACTTTTCCTATAACCTATACTGAGGCAAATATCAGACATAAATTTAATAATGGGAAGATGTTATGTAAGGTGGTAAGTTTTCATAAACATCAACATGTTGATTAGTCGTTGTTACTACTCGGTACAGTTTTCGTGGAAATTTTCGTGGAAATGGCTTGGCAAAGAATTAGGCCCATGAATTTTTGAAAAGTTCAGAGTATTTGCCATCTGACACACCAAGTTTGAATTTTTTTTAGGGGGGTGCTATCATTTGGAAAATACAGTAGGGGTTCAAATTTTCCCATAATTTGCACAGGCCGTAACTTGCCCGAGTGGTCTTTAGCGTGATGACTTTTAGTACCATCTGTATCATAATCACCCTAAATTTCATACTCAACGAGGCATCACGAAAACACGAAAATGAAAAATTTAAAGCTCATTGCGCAATTCCACCAATTACCAATCACACTCCTAATTTTGTCAAACATCACGATCACGCGTTCAAACTTTCAATCAAGCCATTACACAAATCGTTGAGGGACATGGTCATGTTAAATAAAAAATAGTTTTCGGTTTATATGGTTAGTTACATATCAAGCACAGTAAGCTTGAACTCTTGTCGCCTTGTTTTGGCGGCTGAATGATTTATGGCATTCGAGAATTCTAACAAAAATGCATCAATTTTGCCAGGAAAGACAAATATATTGGTTTATATTTAGTCTATGTTTTTAATACAAAAAGAATATCTGCCTCGTATTTATAGAACAATAGAGTTTCGAACGAGAATGGTCGTTTTGTTGTAAGAACATGAAGCCTTTATAAGAACACAAAATTCGAAAGTTTGGACTTTATTGAAAAAAAGCTTGATTTATATCTCGTATAACACAAGATGTTCCATAACAGAATATGACCTCTCGACGAGATAAGTGGTGATCATTGGTCAAATTTAGACGTTAATTTTCTAGCCAGGAAAGTTCGCTGATTCGTGAAGACTGAGGAGTTCGTCCTCGCTTAAATTTTCTGGAAAGCTTCAAAACATTGCTGCCGTGTTTGAATGTTTTTATAGAAGAAAGAGAATTAGACAATAGACGCCCACAATGTATAGCAAGAATGTATATTAACAAGATTTCCTTAATTGACTGACAGTCATTGATGTATGTGTTAGGAATGGAAGTCGTCAGGACCCTTTGATCTTTTTTCTTATAAACATTTCATAAGAATCTGATCAGTAATAAGAACCTACAATGTTCTAATACAAATCAAATTACAAATACACTAATTTTTTTTATAAGCATACGGTAAAATCGAGTTGAGGCTCAATATGCTTAGCAAAATTTCGTTTTCAGCATCAAATTATGCTTAGGCATATACCTTATCAGAGTAAAATTGAAAGTTCCGTTGATTTTGACTCCAATCTCTTTTTTTGTTGAAAATCTACCCTACTGTATTTCCTTTCTGAAAGTAAAAAAAAGACAAAACGATGGAGGGAACAAAATCATTATGAGCTTTCTCAGCCTGGAGATATGCTTAGCATTAATTAGGCTTAATTTTTCACAAATTTGAGTCTGAATATGCTTATAAAAAAATGAGTGTAAGCCATTAAAATGTAGAGTCAGTCAATAAAGGCAGATTTCTTTTCTTCCGCCTGTGACAAAGAAAATTATCATAGCAGAACAGTCCGCTTAATACAGAATCGAAATATATAGTCATGCCAAGGTCGACAAATTGTTTACTACAATTATGAGTTTTTGGCAAAAATTGATGCAAATGTTTAAGCGAAGAATTGTATAATGAAATTCCAAAAACATGTCATACGAAAGTACTCTCATTGTCGTCGTATTTCATTTTCAGAATTGTTTTCAATGTGATCATTCACTACTAATGGCAGGAGACTATGATAATGACAGCCAAGCGGAAATAAAATATTATACATGATTTTACCAATTTCTTTGTCTGACACATCCGCTGTTAAATCTTTAACGATGTTACTTATCATAACTGCTGCTATGTATGCCGAATAATGCGACATTCAGACTTTCTATATAAAGATTCTCTTCATTTTGATACATTTGTGATTGTTGATTTATTACCATTTGTTTACATACGCTCATCTTCCCTCTTTCTTTTGTGACTATTTTTTTATGAGCCCCCAAAAATTCCGACAGTCCGAAATAAAATATCTTTGTTCTCAACATTTTGGTACTTTATATGTACTTTTAAAAGTTGTTTAAAAAAAAGTTAAACATGTAGCTCATCAGACTAGAAAAACCATAGTTCATTCAGCGACCAAGATTAGAGGGAACCAAGCCAAGTAAGTGGTGATTATAAAAAAGGTTGTTAACCACAATCCTTAATAAACATGTGAATTGTGAAATCTTTTGTTTGTACGTGCTCAGGTTATGAAGAGGAGAAAGAAAATTTGTGGAATCGAATTTTCCGTCATATCATGGATGCCAAATATTTATATCTTTTTCGGCATCTAAAATAACATCAGAAGATTTTAACGAGTTTGTTAATGACTTGGATGCGTAATAACTTTAAGCTGTATCGTTTGAAGAATTGCTTTATAGGATTTGCTCTGTACGAACAGGTAAGTTCTCTCGCTGGTCTCTTGAGAACTAATATCTAAATATTTGAAAGTAGCTGGAATCAAACAAAGGCAGAAAGAGCAGCTTTCACGTAAGAAACCATACTGCCTGGATAGATGTCTAATCACAAAACTCTCCAAAACATAAAAATAAAATGGCGAATAAAATGAAATGTTATTCTTACAAAAAAACACTATAAGTTTTTTCAACTGATACCAATCTGAAACGGACAGACCGTCAATAAAATGATCTTTAATCCCTAATTACTTACAAATGTCTTTAGCGTAAAAAAAGCATCATTGTCTATATCCCGTATCAAGGTAAACCACTCCAGAAAATTATATGCACGAGATTTCATGTGATTTTTCGCCAATTTCTTTTTCCGCAAGAAGTGTCGAGATTGTTTTTGAGTGATTTACTCCTCGAGACCGGTGGTGTTGTTTGTTTTCCAATGTTTTTTTATAAGAAGGTTACGTTGTTGCGAGTGAAGAAGACCTCGAGACCTCGACGTTCTTAACTTTTCTGAAGAAATTTTGAAATGTTATTACATTTTCGGCCTCAAAGCCTTGTTCTTCAAAAAATAGTCGAATAGATTAATGTGGATGTCAAAGTTACAGACCGGACTGGTCTGCAAAACAACGTAGCCCAAATTGTATGAGATGGGAGATTGAAAATAGGCAGAACTTAAATTTTATCTTAAGTATTTAAGACTCAAAAAGAGCATCTGAAAAAATATCGTTAAATTATCCATTGTTCTTTCTTTGTATTTAACAACAGTAGTAGTATAATAGATATTATATCAATTTACAGTTTTATTTATAAAAGTTGTCATACCCTTGAAAATATGCATTAAGACGTGGAAAGGGGAGGGCAAAAGAAAGGCTTAACTCCGAATTTACGTTTCTGACATATCAAAACAGATTTGAAAGACGTAAAAGACACTGATAAAGTACGCAAAACACGTTGTATTCTTTTAATAAAAAGAGTATATCTATGGCAAACCTCTCAGTCAGCTTACTGTTTTTGTGTTTGAAATATATCTAAAGAAGCAGTATATATCCGTCTATGCAAATTTTATATGTAATAGTTATTTATACATAAAAAATAAATCTTAAATAAAAAAAACAACGGTTAGCTGAAGTTGACAGAATCTCACTAAAGCACAGTGCTTCTCTACAGTTTCAATGGAAATAAAGCTCTCGGTTTAGCGGTTACAGTAGGCTAAAATGGGAGACAGTTATCTCAATACCACATCTCTATTAACGACGAACTTCATGTTATCTCGAGATAAAAAAAAATCACTAACATTTTCATAGACGAATTGAGTGATTAAATTCGGCTCTCAATTCCTCGTGTCTCTGCAATAGATAAGAAATACTAACAATCCAGCGTGTACTTTAGCTATTTTACGAGAGAGGGTCTCTCTGAACCTTTTTACTACAGATTTCTGAATTTATATTTCTTATGACAGAAAGCATTGTCTGTCATAGGCCTCAATTATATCACAATAAGCAAAATGCAGTCCGACCGACAGAGGCATGTCCCTGAAAGGTCCATAACATAGAGCCAGCTATATTATAATAGATATACATATTTTTCAAAAGTTTTCAAAATAAATCTCATTTTACGTCTCTATAGAAAATATGAACATAAAAAATTTCACTTTTTTGCGAACAAAAATAAACGTAAAAAAAATTAGCAGAGGAAGAAAAAAATAATATATAGAGAGTGATAAAAAGAAGCGACCATTTTATATGAAAAATAGTGTTTGTTGGGCTGGAGGTCTGTAGAAAGGATTCATTGTATGTCATGTAATATTAAATATCTCTGTCAAAGAATTATGACAAGGTTCGCTCAATGAAACATATAGGAGAGGAAAAAAACCAGCAGATAGAGCAACAAAAAGAAATTTCTTTTGATCAGAATCTCTTGCACAGTAGGAACTATCACAAATCTTTAAATCTCGAGTTTAAGAGAAAAGAAAGAAAAAAAACGTTCAAAAGCTCCTCTTTTTTTGATGTTGAAAAACTTTTTTTAGTGATTTATTTTTAATGCAAGAGAAAGTTTCCAAGGAGATTTCATAGGCTCCAGCTGATTCGAACAGAGTTTTTGTACTATACATCAAAGCAGACCTTTCTTATCTGTTGATAAAAATGCTCCTTTGGGATTCTGTCTCTCTAAACTAACTGTAAAATGAGACGCCCCAAGGAAAAAAAAAGATTGTTAATAAAAAAATACACAGGCAGAAACTTAAACATAATGTAAACAACATTCAAAATTACATTACGACATTTAAGATTATATAAAAAACCAATCAACAATTTTTTCGTGAACGGGGGAACAGCAACAATGACCTGAAAAAAAACAAATTTTGGCATTCACATAAAGTTTCCTTGCACTGAATTTAACTTAAGACTAGTCGGCTGCCAATTATTTTTGAAAGAAACAATGCAATGCTTATGGTCGTTTCACAGCAAATTCGGTAAAACTGGCACAAAATTCCAAACAGTCTTGAAGTTTTTAACACGATATACAATTTCAAATTTTCTACAGAATATAAGAATAATCTTCAGATTTACACCAAAGGCAGTTAGAATCATGCTTGAAACAATGTGATTACCAAATAAGAGATAAGTTTTAGCTCTCTCATTTCGTTGTCACTTTGAAAAGGTCAATAACATTTAGAGAAAGTACTGAGTGTTTAGTTATTTTCACAGTCCATTACTAATACATTCAACACTATGTGTTGTAACATGAGAAATGGAAATCAAATCGAAAGAAGCTAAATGTTGACTTACATTTTAATCTTCAGTTTTCGACCTCGATATCTGACTCTTCTGATAAACGCATTACTTTTTTACTTGGACCACTAAAACATAAAAAGAATCATCGAATTTATTAGGTTAGGTTAGGTTAGTTAGGTTTTTAATATCCTAGTAAAATGAACAGGTTGGGAAAGAATCCAGCAAAAATTAAGACTCCTTACTTATAGTAATTCAAGAAACAGGGCATTGAGAGTGTTCCTCGTTTTATAAAAAAACACCTACAACTGTAACAACTTTACAATCGTAAACAGACAAAATCTTAAAAAATACCACTAGCAGCATCTATCACTTTGAAAAAGAGAGCCAAAAAACATACTTATGGTCTATTGAAATTTTCTGCCTAGAATCCTCCATCTCCTCCTCACTATCACTAAATTGTCTAGCCATTGTTGGAAATGGCGTCCAAGTATCCATCATAACAGTTTTGCGGTTCTTCATAAACCATTCTAGTTGTTTGCGGAGATTTTCTCGATCTATGTCAGCCTGCTGCAGATGAGTTTTAGCAAGTGTTAGCTCCTTATAAAGGGTCTCTATTTCATGTGGATTGCCCGCTTTCTTTTTATTAGATATGTCTTTTTGAAGGTCGTGCTTTAACTTGGAGAATACTTCCATTTCCTGTAAAAAAGGAGTATAAATATTTATCCTTTATAAGCTAAGCTATAATTGAAAAGGTTGACACTAAAACAAGAATGACACCAGACTAGTTTCCTGTTTTTTTTGTAATTTTGGCCAAAGTTGATTTCACTGAAATACACTTCAAAAGTTTTCAAGAACTTGGATTATAGATTCTCTACAAAATACAATTCTTGTGATATGAAAATAATTTTTGAGAAAAAAATCTTGACAAACAATGCTTTTGATTTAGCAAATCTGGATGATGAAGTTCACAAAATTGTTGAGTGGTAAAGATTTCTTGGAGTTTTTAAGGTGCAAAAGAAGTACTACTCTAAAAGAGTAGTGTTGTGGTACTGTACTTTACGGTACTGTACTTTACTGTACTAGTGGTTATAAACCTTGATCTCTGTATAGGAGACCAAGTTTTGATTCCCATATGTGGTGGTTCTTTTAGCAAGGGCAATTGGGTAGTAAGTCTAAGGTTGCTGACGGGACATTTTTAATAACATTAATACAGTTGCAAGAATAGCCTCATATGACTGGATAGAAAGATAGTTATCAGGTATTTGAAATGAGAGGTTTTTTACCTTTTGTCGTTCTCTATGTAAAAGCTCCAGTTCTTGTTCAATGTGTGCTTTTGTATCGCGTGCTTCTGTCAATTTCTTTGATGATTCAATTTTCACAAGTTGCAATTCAGTCTGCAACCTTTGATTACTTATTGCAATTTCTTTTACTTTATCTTCGTTATCTAACGATAATTTTTTGAGTTCATTTGCCAATAATTTGGCTAAATCTTTTGGATCAGTAGTTAGTCTATTGTCTGTATTTGTAAAGTCTTGGAGGATCATTTCAATCGATCCTTCTACAGTGTCCTTCTTACGTTTACAGTCGTTACAACTACAATTATGTCCATTTTCACTTCTATCTCCATGGTGTGTACTTGAACAGGCATCTGCAGCGTCCTTGCATTGTTTACAGTTCATATATACTGGTGACATAGGTAAATTATCATGACTGTCACACCGGTTTGATGCTTTATGTGGTATTTTACTAGGGAATGTGAATTTGTTATGGGAACCATTGGAATATTTGGACGAGCTTGGTGAAGGTGACCATGGTCTGAAGGCTGAAGCTGCCTCTCGGTTACGAAGATTCTCAATTGGCGATATCATTGCTTTTTTGTTGTCAGGTGAATTGATATACGCCATAAAATCTGCATCTTGTTGTTTTCCCTCTGGTTTCTCATGAGTTGCATAATGATGACCTGGTCGGTTGAATTTATTCTTAACTGACATCCATAAATTGACAAGTTCACGAGTGGGATTTTGCTCCACAGGCATTATGTACGAACGCCAATTGGCTGAGTCAAAGCCCCAGTGACAGGTATGTACTTCATCATAACTTGAATGGTTATGGGATACAAACTTCTTGGTTGAGAAAAGCCCATTACATTCTGTGCACCGGATGCATGGCGCACTCAAACTTATATATAACTCTGCATCAATCAGTCCAATACATCCACCAAAGCATTCATGGTAGACTTCAAACGATAAAGGAGATCTTTTAGCCGGATCTACCTTTGGAGCAAGATTGCTTTGTAAAACACCAATGAGTCGAAAAGCGTCACTCACTGTCATAAGATTGGAAGATGTAGTGGTCCATGGCAGGACTTCCATGTACTTCAACTCATCCAATTGCTTTTGCGAGCATTTTGATGTAAATATCAACAAACTGTCCCTTTTCTTAAAGATATCTTGTACATTTATTTCCTTTAATATTGTATGAACAATTTCTGTAAAACACAGTCGCTGTTCACCTCCAACAGTAAAACAGGAAACATTATGACCATCCAAATTGGCTGATTCTAGCTTTGCTTCATCAGGAATTTTGTCAAAAATAATCTTTTTTGGTTCATTAGCTTTATTTATAGAAACTAATTTTTTGTCTGTCTTCAAAGCCACTGGACCATGTATCGAATCTCTAGAAATTTGTATATATTTCTGTAGGATTAAATTCAGAATCGGATCCTTTTCTTTTGGTTTGAACATTTTACATTTATTTTTTTCTCTGAAAAAAAATAATTTACATCAGCCCAAAAATCTAAAAGTCAGCCCTACACTCTGTTTATAGAAAGAAAAGTTAATTCAATTCGACTAATTCGACTGAAATATTTCTCAAGATCAACACACACATGATAACTTTGGTAAAAATAACATTCAACAAAATTAGTCATGAAGCATAGAAGCAAGCATCATATTTTTGGAAGAAATTAAGATTTCTTTTCACCATTACATATAAAGCAACAAACTGAATACACAGACGTATTCCAGACTATACGGCGGCAACCCTCGTAATGAAGCGAGACAAACAGATTTTTCACTTTCCAATATGGCAGACGGTTTGTCTATACAACTATTTTCACCTTCTCTCTATTTGTGGTATATAAATATAATGTGATGAATAGTAAAACATTAAAAAAGTTAAAAACATTTGTACATGAGAGGGTCGCTTTGCCATGTTTTTAAAACAAATTTACAAAACAAGAGTCAGCACACGAACGTTCTTATTCTCCTGTCAACATCAAATTCTCTGTCCTGCATGTCTGCACCAAAAAAAGTTTATAACACAACACTTGACAAATTAAACCGGGGGTAACAACCACTTTCACATAAAACTATTTTGATCTATGAATTCGGATTTTGAAGCTAGTAAAAATTCAGCATATTTTGCTGAAAGACTGACGAAATTTACAGACTCTAAAAACACCAAATTCAATGCAAAATAAACCATGTAAATATTCGGATCAAACGAAAGAGCCCGATCACGACGACCCCCTGAAAACAACAGGCGCTGTAATCAAGCAGGCGTAGAATAGCTTTCTTTCTATAACAAAGAAACAGACGCTTTTCATTGGACTAGAAAAGATGACATAAAATTAAAACAAAAGAGAGTTTTGCTTTTAACAGAGGGATCTTAAAGAATTTTTATTGAACAAATAAAAACACGTTTGAAAAAAGTTTCCTCGATTTTTCCAGTAGGAGACATTTTTTTAATGTTTAATTTGAATACACTTCTGGCAGACGCCAACAAGAGCAGACTGCGAATTAAGTTTGGCGCTCTCCAAATAAAAAGATAAACATGATAAAAGTCGACGAAAATTTTCCTCAAAAATGCTGGGGGGATAAGTACCTATTTTCGCTATTTTCTCATTGTAAGGTCTGGGGGCTAAAGAAATCTTCAGTAACAAATGCCAATCACAATCCATCAATTTTGGGTAACTGGAAGGTCTATGAGATTCAGGGATGCTTAGTAAGGATTTCCTTAAATTACACGAGGTGCCAAATCACCTGTGACTCCTATTCACAGGGGTACCTACGAACGTCTATTTTTATTTTAGGGGGGACCTAAATTATTAGGGGGACATGAAACCTTGAAAGGTGCCAGGAAATAATTCCACTCACTCACTAATTCCCATCACATAGTGTTGTTAAAAAAGGCTACTTGAATGGAAACAGCTTACATATAATTATTTAGAAATTAGTTTTTTACACAATTCGAGAAGGTAAGAAAGCTTCTTTCAAATTTCTTTCTCGGAAAATAACCATTTCAAACAACAATCAACGACCTAGAAGTAATCAAACAGCCGTATAAATACATCCATTCATTCATATCCTTCGAGTACAAAATCAACATAAAGAGAGAGTTTATAACTGTCTTCTATACCATACTGCGTCGGTAGAGATTCTTTAGAAAGAAAACTGTCCAAGTTTAGAGAAAAGAGAGAAAAAAAGATGGAAAAAAATTGATAAAATCGGTAAAACGCTCATAAATGCCTGCGGGGAGTTTACAAAGAAAAAGATCAGAATAGGTGTTTCGAGTCTAGACAATGTTAATGTCTACAGGCTTCCCCTCGTGAATGAGTGTACACATAGAGCCCGATACAGTTCAAAGTTGTCATGTCTTCAGCAAAAAATCTTCGTTCCTAATTTACTTTATTATTTGCGTGTCGGAATTTTTGCCTCAAAAAAACTTTCTATTTTTCTAAAAAAGAGATAGAAGTATATCAAAAATCAAATTTAATTCGTGTTTTAAGAAACTAGAGCGCATGCGTTAAGAGATTAGCCGAACTAGAGACAAGATGTTGGGACCCTTTGATCATTGTAGCCAGATGTCTGAAATTACAGACTTTTGAACAATGAAGGAAAAAATAAGATTGACGAAAACCGATCGGAATCTTGTCGTTGAGAGAAACAATAAGTTATCTTTTTGCAATGAGGAAAAAACGAAAAAAAACATGATTAATTTCAAAAAGAAAAGAACAAAAAATTATCAATTTCATTTTTTTTTGTTTCTCTAGCAATTACTTGAAATAGAAAAACACGTAAATTATAAAATAAATACCGTTGCAATCTGAGACTTATTTTAATGACTAGACTTCTAGTCTAGAGCAGATATATTGGCGCCATGAAGTATAAGAGAAAAGATAATGGAAAAACACAATATACAGACCTGCCAAATAGCTTTCACATTCACTACTTTCAAAAATGTGTTTATTCTTGTCTAGAATAGAGCAGTCTATTCAAAAGCCCTGTCTACGACAATTCAACAGTTCTTGGCAAATATTTGATGGCCCTCGGCGCTCACTTCAGACAATTTACAAAGAGCAAAACAATTCACAGGAGACAACCTTTGATTTTTTCAGATGTTTATTTAAAAACAGTGAGAAGTCAAATATATAGAGACGTTTTATACCTTCCCAAAACACCCACGATATTCATCGATAACTTGTGATGACGTAACATTTATATATTAAAAGTATATATTTTCAAAAAGCTTATGAAATTCTTCATCTGATAAGCCTAAATTTGGAAGTTTTTAAAAAAAAAAGAGAGAAAATGATTTAGATACAAAATTTTACGAAAAGTAACAGATATAGTCAGCTTCTAAGAGTTCCAAGTCCCCTTACTGTATCCGAAGATTTTTGGGAAAATTTTTACATGGTCATGTTCCCAAGATATTAAAGAAAAATACATTGCCTCATTTTTTTAAGTCTTCTTTTTTGAGAATGGAATTAAACGTAAAAAAAAATAAATCATAAATTAGCAAAAATATCATGAAATTTGACTTTTACAGCAAATATTTTTAGATTGAGGCGATAAGAAAAAACTGTCTGTTATTTTGATTTTCGGCTCCTAGAAAAATACATCTGTTCAATGTGGAAATTTGGCTCCTGGAAAAAAATATCTGTTCGATGCAGCAATTTGCGTTCCTGGAAAAATACATGTGTAATAAACAAGTTGCTCCTGGATAAAAGTACTTTTGTTCTGCTTTTTTTCTATAATGTTCTTCCTGGAAAATTATATGTTGTTCTTTTTCATGATTGCTCCTGGATTTTCTTAACACAACAGAGTTCTGCTGGGAAATTTGATGTGTTTTATTTTCAAACGCTCCTGGATTTTTCGAACAGATATTTTGCTGTAATTGGAACGTCGGACAAAAGGTTGTAGACTTAGCAAAAAATCAGCAAAAACACAGTATAACTTCCCCTTTAACCCCACTTGTTGCTTTTGAAAGTGGTTTGTTTACATCTAGTAGCAATAGCTGACCTTATTTACATCAACTTTGAAGAAAGGAGCTCATTTCTTAAAAATCTAAGGACCTTTTGACCGACATTGTGGTGCCTATGTTTGTGATAAAATTCACTTCCTCTTAGATTTTCATGTCTGTTCGCTGAGCAAAATGTTCCTGGATTTTCTCCTAAACTCCCCTCCCCCCTGGAAAAACAGTGCAGACATTTGAGAAAAGTCCACCAGCGGCTGCTCTTGTTAAATTGCCATTGGTGGTGGTGGTGGATTTCTAATACAACTTTAGGGTCAAATAAAGATTCTTAAAATAAGAACAAAAATGGAAAAAAATAAGATTGAAAAACAGCAAAAAGGCTAAAAGTACATTTTTGTTGTTGTTGTTTTTTATCTTTTTTTATCCATAAACTATAAAAAAAGAAAAGAAAAAAAGAACAGCAAAAGAAAAGATCAACCATCAAAACTTTACCCTGAGAATAAAGCCCCAAAGAGTGGATAAATTTGCCATTTTTCTATTATTATGCACTTGTTGAAATCAAGACAGTCAACACAATTCTCCCCTCCAAATACTGTAAACGATACAAAGATATTCCACTGCCTTAAGAAAATATACCTCCCTAAAGTCCCTGCATTGTTTTTCAAGATTACTTTGAACTGAAACATATCAATATTTGGAGGCCAGGAGAAAATTTTGAATTTTTTTCCTCAAAAATAGCTAATTTTGCCTTCCACTTGATCGAAATACCGTCCTAGGAGAGCAAAATAATTTGAGACCCCACCCTATCTAGTAGATATACTTAATGATCGCTCAATCTCAAGGCCAAATACATTTTTCCAGAAAAGAGAGACAAAGCCATTCAACACCCGAAAAAGAAAGGATATGAATTCTTACTCAACCACACAAATAGTACCAAAAACCACCATTTTCATTCCAATTTCTTCAAATTCACCAGTCAGGAGTTACCAGATTACTGCGCACCCGCCCACACACAGCACCAGATGTCTTGACATCTCGAAGGCAATTTGAATTATAAATTCGCACGCCTCCCTTCCTGACAATTTTTCTCACGTTCCAATGTAAACAAACGAAATTTTCCGGGGGTAAAATTATTCATTGATAAGCAACTAATTATTTTCCAACGTTTATAAATAAAACAATTTTAATACTATTGAAAATTGTTTATTTCCAAATGAAGCTATTTTTAAAGAACTATACATACTCGTATAAAATCCAATTATGTTGCACGTGACGTGGAAAAGATACCAAACCCCCTGTTAGCATATCCCTTTTTCCGAGTAATAGCACACTTTTGCGTCATTCAAAAAAACGCGGGGAAATTAAAACGGGGGAGGGGGTCCTTAGAGGTCCGATTTACTTAGGTCCGATCGAGGAGGTAGGTAGGCACGGATACTAGATACACAGTAGACTATGATAGAGAGTAGGTATAGTCCAGTAGAATTTCATCAAAAATAGGGTCAACCTAGAAAAAAATTTTATAAAAGGTTTCTATATACCGTTGGAAAGATAATTTTATCAGCTTTGAAAAGAGGGGTAGAGTCAATTTTTTCGTCATGGGGAAAAAAAGTTATGCGCAAAAGAGTGAGAGGGGTTTTTCTAAGCAAAAAGCATTGACCCATTAAAAATGTCAATTTTAAAAGGTTTTAAATGGCTTATTTTGATTGTTCCATCTGTTAGAGCAGGAAGAGTAGATGTCCAAAATGGGGTCATTTGTAAAATTTGGTTAACCACACCCTGAGAAAATGGCCATATTGGGCGAAAAATCGCCATTTTTAATGCTGACATCAGCACTTTAAAAAATAGTTTCAGCACTCAAAACCACTTTTAACAGACGCATCACGAAGAGTACTATCGAATAGAGGTATAGCTTGTTGAGATATCATGACTAGATCTTGAGAAAATTGACATCGAAAATTTGCTGACTCAGCATAATTGAGCGATTTTGATGGCTTTTTGTTGAGTCAGCAAAATTTGAAATGCAAATATAAATTTCAAAGCTGTCGGCTAGAGAGGTTTCTGTATAACGACTTAATTTTAACTGGGTCGTTATATAGCAGACCTCCTCAAAGGTTAATAAATTATACTTTTTTGATTTTTATTTACTAAAAATAAAGCTTCAACCTTATCGAAAAAACTGACAACAATAATGTATGGCCGGAACTAAAATCAACAACCAGAAATAATCAAACCGGAAAATTATACAACTCATAATGACACATCTTACTTTTTAAAGCAAGTTTTTATATAAGAACTTTCCAGTAAATCTTTTCTTTTCTTCAGCATATCAAAAGTTCAATGACATGTGAATTCTTGGGCTTGAAATGCATAATGTATTAAACGATCTCTTATACAATCAAAGCTAAAATGCTGAATCAGGAATAATAATTGCTAAAAAATACCTGGTGTCATGATTTAAAACTAAAGCTAATACTATGAGAAAATAGAAAGAATGGTCACACCAGTGGAAAAAGTTCTCTTTCCTCTTCCAATGATAAAACAAAGAAATACAGGTCCTGAACCCTCTAGAAAGATATTATTATTTGACCCAACCCAGTGGGTTTGAAAGTTTTGACTTTTCACCCCCATTAAACTTTTGTTACCCAACCCAACAGGGGGAAATGAGACCAACTCGAGTTTTAGCTTGAAAGAAATACTCTCTTGCTTGGTTTTACTTTGGTGAGTTTATCAAACCACAATATAGAACTTTGTTTTCAATACTTACTTACTCAGTTCAGTACCCCACGCTTTGAAAACATGGGACAGACACGGGATGTCATTTCAACGTCGTTTCAACGTCCAAATAACGTGCTGACGTTGAAACGACGTTGTTTTGACGTTAAAATAACGTTCCGTTCCTGCTGGGAAGATTATACAAAAGGGCGCGGCTAAAAAAATGCTCAAAAAGAGTGATCATTAGATTTTCTGTCAAAACACAAAGAAACATTGAAGCAAAAGGAGGAGACTTAAAAATGGTGGGCATATTTTAAACTTGTTCCCCAGCTTTTCGCGGACTGGTGGCAGTGATCAGACAAATTCTCTAGTGAATCATCGAATTTTGGGGCATGAGTGTTTGGAATGGATAACTGAACGAGGGTCAGAGACAACACACAACAAGATCTTGACCAGGGGACCTACATTTGACCCTTTCCACTGAGAGGGAAAAAAACATTGTATCAAATCAGTTGTTTTTTACTTTTTTCGTTCATTTTACCCAGCACACACAAGACGTTTTTACAACGTTGCTTCAACGTCGGTACAGTGTTTCAAAGTCGGTACAGTGTTTAAACGTTGGAATAACGCCGTATGCTTGTTGGGTAACAGGTGGGTAAGAAATACGCGTCAAAACAAGTATCATCAAAAATAGTATTCCAATGAAAAAACATACGAATGTAACAGTGAAGATAATTAAGTTTAAAGGATGTTAAAATGAGCTAAAATTAGTTCGGAATCAAAACAAATACTTTGAAGCTAATTATGGGGATCATTAAAATATTAAGGTTTGATTGATATGATTTTGAAATTGTACTCCTTTTATGAATGGAATTCGATTGTATGGCCGGTTTATAAGTTGTTTTCGTTGCATTGGACGTAGCTGAATATCTGTTGCATATAGTTTATCTTCCAATTTGAGACAACGTCATTTTTTAGTACAAAAGTTTGAATAAAAGAGACAAATTTTGGTCTTGATGCTTCGTTCTCCAAAAAGACTCAGATTGGCAGCTTCATAATCCCAAAAGAGGTTTGTATATTACGAAGAGGTTCTTGCAGGCCTTGACACGTTTTTTTATTAGAACAATGTGCCAGAGGGAAGCCTGGGTTGTTCTTAAAAATGTTCCTAAAAAATGTTTTTATTTTTACTGGAAAAAAGCCATTTTAGTTGTTTTCAAATTATTTTCTTCAGAAATGATCATCAGAAGGTTTTTAAAAATGTTTTTAGATTTTCTTGGCTTTTTAAGCCTTTGCTCTTATATGGTTTGTTCCCCGGGGAGAGCACTCAAGGTAAGTGACCTACCGGACGAACGGCCCTTAAGCGTAGGTTTTTCGAGGTTCTGACAAAGCCTAGGTACGCCCAGGTGCACTGTAAGGGTATGAAATTTTAGAAAATTTTGAAAATCTTTGCTAAAACTGGGGGGAAATGGCCGAAAAATGCGCTGTAAGGGTCGGTTTTTCAGCAAATTTTTCAGTGCACTTTAAGGGTCCGATTTTGAAACCCCGATTTCTGTCCGAACGTACGGTAGTTTCGAAATCGAGTGCCCCCTCCCTCCCCTCCGGGTTTGTTCTTATACAAGATGTGTAGGAAAGTAAGCAAGGTATCAACAGAAAAGAGAATTAAATTTAATAAAATTATTTCGAGGTACCATTGGGGTACATGGTGCGATCATTTATATTTCCAATCTTATATCTCATCTTTTTATCTTTTATTATGAATTGAAATTTACAAGCATAAGGAAAACGATAGAAACAATGTTTTTTCAGCTTGACAAATTTTGATAAACTCAAAATTTCTTTTTCCTGTAAAACGTGCTCTAACAGTGAAACACAACTAAATTTTTGATAAACATTGATAATTGAGTTAAAACTTTATTCTCAAATTGCTCAACACATGAATGTTCCAAACATTTTGTATAATATTTTTATAAGAACTTTGGCAAGCAAAAATTGTTTTGAAGTTGGACGCAAAATTTACCAAAAAGTCTCTGGTCCGCACGTAGTCCGTAGGAATTTTGAGAAAATGTGGAACAAAAATAAGAACATCTGAGCTTCAACCAAAAGTTTTGATGTTCTAATAAAAAAGAAAACGTGTAAGGAGAAATTATTTTTCAAGAGCAAAATCTTTTCGGCTTCTCAGCTCCATTATACATAAACAAAAAGCCTGAGCGATGAGCACAACAACAGGCGGTCGTACTAGCGTAAGTATTTGTCCCTCATTGAAGAGACCAATGTCGGTTCTTGAAGCGAGGATAGAAAAACCCTTGCGGCTGTAAAAAGAAAGAAAAAATTGCTTATAAAAATGTTAATTTTTCTCTCAACATTGACAGTGGGAGAATTTTTAAAAGAATTCTGTTTTAGAGCTTTCAAAAAAGAAAACTTAAATTTTTTTGATAGCATGAACGAATTATAACTTATAGCTTCTTATTTTCAATAAAAATAGCAAAGTAAAAATCAACTTTGTATATGGGAATGTATATTGGACTGGACTGGACTAAGTATATCTATACATCAAGCTATATGAGAAATGTTATGTTAAATATTTTAAAGTTGTGTTTGTTTTGTGATCAGATAGTTGATCGATATCAAGTTTGTTGATTGAAACTCAAGGCTTTAAATTCGTTTAAACCTAAGCAGTCTGGTGCTCTTTTAAACAGCGTAAAGATCTTTTTCCCTGGGTAGATGTGTGGAACACTCAAGGTAAGTGACCTACCAGACATGCGGCCCTTAAGGGTAGGTTTTTCGAGGTTATGACAAAGAGGGTAGGAAATTTGAGAAAATTTAGAAAGTCTTTGCTAAAATTGGGGGGAAATGACCGAAAATATGAACGTACGAACGTACGGGGGTTTTGAGATCGAGTGCGGGGAGATGAATTTAAGAATTTGTCAGGTACAGGCTTCAAGTTTTGTATTTCCTAGTCTAGTTTTGAGTTTTAGATTATAAAAAGGTGATAATCTCTTTAATCTGATAAGAGGATGATAGGATCGTTTTTCATCAAAACAGCATAAAACAGCAAAATAAGTCAAGTCAATTCTACAAGTTGGATGTTGACCTTTCTATGACTCTGATATAATTTTAAAGACCTATGTGCCTTCTGTTCAGAAGAGAGGGAGGGCCTAAGATTGGTTTCTTTTTCTATAATAAAAATATTCGTTGCAAAACCCAGATTTCAACATTCCTTTAGAGTTCTATGCTTTTGATCGATCCGTTATGGAGAATCTGGTGTTAAGAAGGTTTTTGAATTATTATAAGTCTCTTTGCACGTTTAATGTAAGGGTGTTAGGGAAAGTCTAGTGAGAATACTAAAATGGGAGTTTTTTCTAAATCGGGGTATCAAAATCGATTGGAATGTCACCCTTTAATCAACGACGATTCAGTGAAGACATCAAAGTTTCTCTGTTTGTTGTTCAATAGGGATAGGCCTTTTTCAGTGGGGACTTGAATACCTAATTTTCATCCGGGATGGATTTTAGATCGATTTTTCCAGTGAATAAGTGGTCCCACCGGATCTGTGATATACTCTAAGGACCCGAATAAATG
>JAUJPO010039338.1:0-18672 GCA_032270745.1 Tiaropsis multicirrata | reverse complement strand
GTTAACGGATAAGGTTTCAGGTTTACAAATTATTTCTTATTAATTATTTTCCTTTTGGTTACTTTATCTTTATGTTTCTTTTTCTGTCTGATCATCTGACCTTCACTGTTAGGTAGGTCCATTCAGCATGTGGCTTGTTCCTTTGCGGATATCTGAGTCGCCTGCCTTTCTTCTCCTAAAAACGGAAACATCAATCACAGTAATAAAAAACGGACACAAAGCCAAAATAGTGGGTTAAAGTAGAGATCCTTCAGTCATTCTTTCTGACATCTTCTTCGAAATCAAGACGGTGATGTATAGTGTATAGTCTGAGATCAATTTCAGAGCTTTTTTCTGATGCTGAAGGGCTAAATGTCAGTTTTACAAGATGTTTGATGTTTGTAGTTCTTAACTTTTCTTAGGGTGACGAAAAGCTCAAATGAAGAGGGTTAACAAAAAAAGTCGAATAAGGTATAAACGATTTCACAATTCTTCTTTTTCTTTTCCAGTTCGAAGTGTTAAAATATGTTGGGAAGGAGCATTACTGTCCACTCAGTTTGTTGCGAGTTTACGGAATCACCGAAGTTGAAGAATACGAAGAAGAAGACAGGCAAGACGAGGATCACGACGGTCATCCGGACGAAGAAATACTCACGGAAACAACCCAAAAGTCATCGGAGGAAGACGAGGGTTATTTTGTATCCGCCAAAAACGTCGTTGTCGGGCTCGTTAATAACGTCGCGGAAAAGTTTTCGTCCGGAAAGTCCGGTGAAAATGGAACTCTTCCCGACGACGGTGCGACTTCTGCTGGAAATCTATCCGAGATAGTGACTCTGGTAGCAAACTCTGATAATTTGATGGAGTATTTTGAGGACGTTAATTTTATTACAAATTGCATCCAACGGACTTTGTATTCCGAATATAACACTTCCATGAATCCGATTTGCCGGTTCGGAATGACGTATGTTTTTATCAAACAGATGTGTCCCACTTTGAAATTGTACCGATCTTTGAAATCAAGAAAGGAGACTTATTCTGGTACTATTCAAAAGCTGGCGTCGTCCAAATCTAGAGGCAATCCACCACCTATTCCAAGGCCGCCCTTGAAGGTTGTTGTTGAAAATGAACAAAACGTTATAGCGGAGAAATCAGATACGGCAGAGGAGAAAGATTCCAATGTTAGAAGTGTGGACGATAAAGAATCAAAAACACCGAAGAATGTGGTAGTTTTACCAACAGAGAAAGATGATACAAAGAAGACCGGGGACGAACCTCATGTTCTTGTTGTGACCAAATCCGAAGTAACTAGCCATGAAATTGCCACTACCTCGTCGTCTACTATCTCCACTTGTTCGAAGATGCCCGAAGGCCGACTTTCTGTCGACGTCACGAACAGCATCATTCCTCAACCTTCGTTCACTGAACCGTCACTTACTACCGGGCGAGATAATGCAGCACCAACAGCTGCTTTAAAAGTCCCCGATAAGATGACCAACGTACCCCCGTCGCCAACACATAGCGATAAACATCTGGCGAATGAGGTCAAGGAGAGCTCCACAACATCCATTTTGTTAACATCTTCGGCTTCTGTTAAAGAAGAATCGGTTGACGTGCTCGAGTTCAAAGTGGACAACAAGACGGACGCGTCGACCAGTATGGTTGCAGAGAAAGTTGAAAAAGAGAAAGAGGTCCCTTCAAAAATTGACGAGTCAAAAGACGCAACAAGCCAGCAGCTTACTCAATCTGATGAATCAAATAAGAACCCTAAATCCGTGGAACAAAATGTTTCTACTGGTGATGCTCATTCGCAATCAAATTCATTCGAAAAAACAACGAAAGATGTTACGTTGGAAACTGCAGAGACAATACCTGTAGAGACGACGGTCCCTGAAAATTCACAACTAAAAAAAGATGTTTCTGTGACAAGTAAAGTAGATTCCCAAGTATCAACTCCTGAAAAAGAGAAACAAATTAAAAATAATCGAGACGACAATTCTAAAACAGAATCGTCAAAACAAAAGACTGAAACACAAAAACCTGTTAAATCTGAAACACAAAAACCTGTTAAATCTGACACACAAAAACCTGTAAAAACAGAACCCCAAAAGGCCGAAACAAAGCAGGACCAACCGAATGAGAAATCTTCAAAACAAGAAGCAGCATCTAGTGACAAAATCCAGGCTAGTAAACCAATTAAGCAGTTGCAGACACAGGCTACGGTCACCAACAACGGGAATCTTGCTGGGAGTAAAGAATCGATCATCGTGAAGTTGAATGCAAAGATCAAAGGACTTCAACAGAATCTAACCATGAGCATGATGTACCTGGAAGAAATGAGTCAAAAGTATTTCTTTTTTGATACTTTATTCGAAGAAACTTTCGCGTTTTTCGCGTGTTTTAGTCAAATTCAAAACTCGTGAGAGTTTATCATCACAAAGTTTCTAAGACGTCTAATTCGCGAATTTTTCGACACGCGAAAGTTTCTTTAAAAATTCTGTTTAAACCAACGATAAATCAATAAATCTAGCCGTTGATTGACTTTTGAATCCCCCTTTTACTCTTTCGGAACGGATTAGCCAAAAAATCGTTCCCATCGGTACGACGTGTTCTCCACCTGACATCATCCGGTAGAACGACATACATAGTTTGCTTTGAAACTGCGTTTTTGTCAAGGTTTCTTTTGAATAAACCAAAAATGTTACTGTAGGAAAAAGACGGTCTGCAAACCTTCTCAATGTTCTCAATTTTAAAACATTCTCTTTTCGCCGTCATGAAATAGTTAAAAGATAGAGATGACTCCATTTTTCTCACTCTCATAATATCTTCTTTCCTTTTCTTCAGATACCGTACCGCCGTAGAAGCAGTTGATAAAAGACACGAAAAGAAATCATTTGCTTTGAATGTCAGTCTAAAAGCACAACAAGATATTGTAAGTAGCACGCTTTAATCCGAGAAACTTTCGCGAATTTGGAGAAAGTTTATCTCGCCAAAACAAATTAAAATCTCTCATTCGCGAAAGTTTATCTCGTAAAATTTTGCTATTGGTATTATTATCAATTCTCTATATCGAAAAAGCAATTTTGCGCATTCGTTATAATCTCTGGGTAAACCTTCCACGTTTTCGCTATCCTCTTTAATTTAGAGATGTCTGGAAACTTGCTAAAAAAGCCAATGTTTCTATGGGTAAAGTTTGATGGCTTCTGGACAGCCTCGGTGAGGTAACGGTGTGAATCGTTGAGTGATTTTCTTCTCCTTTGGTATATTTTTCAGATTGAACACCAATCAAAAGTGATCAACAACCTGATCAAGAAAATTGAAGAGTTGACATCCAAATTGGAAAATATCACTGAAACCATAGACAAGCAACATGAAATGGTAACAATACAAAATTGATTATTATTAAATGTGTTTTAGCTATTCAGGGTATGTTGCAGAAAAAGTATTACGCAGGGAGGTTGTGTAATTCTAAGATAACTTCTCACAAGTCACCTTTAGACGTTTTACATTTTCAACCCTGGGACAGTACCTTTACCCCCGGATAAGCGTCGATACACCCAATGAGGCTCAGGAGGATAACCTTAGATACACCCAATGAGGCTCAGGAGGTTAACCTTTTTCTTTTTCTCCTCTCTTCTAGATTACAGAGAACCATGTGTTTTGGGTGTTCATCGAAGTTGTGTTCATTACTCTATTCATGATGTTTTGTCGATCGCCCAAAAGAAGTGAAACAACACAACAAACCGTTCAACAGCAAGAAAGTTCTTCGTCTCGGCGAAAAAGTGAACCTGTCATTTCTCACACAAGCGGTAGCGGGCTAGGTAGGAGACATTTTCTGTTAGCCTTTTTCTTTTGTTGAAAAGATTTGCCACGGTTCATCAGTGACACTGCTACACGGCTTATGTGGTTTCCCTTCATAAATTGTTATACAAAATCTATACTTTAGTATCCCTAAAAATGTCTTTTTCGATTTTAAGTGTTAAAGGGGGTTAACGTGAGAATCAACTTTTATTACATATGTCATTAAATATTATCAATTTCTCAAGAAAATTGACTTGACTTTCTTTCCCACGTGAGAATAAAGATGTTGCTCTCCACGTAGAGACTATTTTAAAACACGCCTGCACACATAATGCTTCTAAATGTAACAAACCCTACTATCGTCAGCTACTTAAAAGAGTAGGGTTTGGTATTGTGTACAGTTAATAAACCCATCATGTAATTCGAACTCCTATATTTCGAAAACTCATACAATTCGAACAAAATCTTCCCGTACTTCCCGTCCGAGTCCCGTCTGACTAAACCTCCTATGATTCGAAAACTCCTGTAATTCGAACAAATGTTCTGGTCCCCTGGGAATTAGAATAACATGTGGTTATCTGTATATCACTTTAGCCACCTTCATATGTCTAGAAAAATATTTGCTCTTTCATCCACTGCTCATCAGGAGTTTGAAAGGCTGGAAAACTATACTTTTTCAGGGGTTAGAAAAGCTGGAAAACTGCACTTTCTCAGGGTTTGAAAAGTTGGAAAACTATGGGTTAGAAATGTTGATGTATTTCCATTTTTTCATTCTGATTTTTTTAACAACGATTTTTGAATGGGTCATGTTTACATGAATTCTGCTAACGTCAGCACGTGGCTAACCGATCTTAGATTTACAATTGTCGTATGTCGAATCTTTTAGGGTGCTTCACGCATGCTTTGTTAACCCTTTCCGTGCCGAGGGGTTATTTTTTAACCCACTTTCTATTGCCGAAGTGTCAAAATAAATGTCATAGCTATTGCCAATGTCGGGTATACACGACATGTAAATTTTCAACCGCATCGCCACATGTCGGATATATCCGACATGAATTTTCTTTCCTTATTTGCCAATGCAATGTCGGATATATCCGACATGGAGTTTTATGCCTTAATTCGTATGAGAGACTAGGGGCGAGTTTCATTCCATTGGTCAATAAAAATTAGTTGTATGTTTATGCGATGTTTATGTCGGATACATCCGACATTGGCAAAATAAGAAAACCTTTTTCAGAATTTTTTTTTTTTCGGCAATAGAGTATACATTTTTTTAAAGATTGCGGCAAAGGACTTGAAAATTTGGATTTCGGATATATCCGACATTGGCACGGAAAGGGTTAAGTTGCTCTTTGAAGATCTTGATGGTTTTGCCTCTACGACAGTTTTCGACATTTTCCCATTAAAGGAGTATACCATATCCCATTGGTATACTCTTTTAATAGAACGACTTGGTCTGTACTCAGCGAAAGCCATCACCCGCTTGTTTTGTTTTCATGTTACAATTTATTTTTTCTCAGTAAACCAATGTCATAAAAAGACGAAACGATCCCATTCAACTGCTGAGAATGTTTACATGAACGGTCAACATGTTCATCCTACCAACAAACAGCAGCAGAAATATGCGATGAAATTCACCAACACTCACCAGCAGTCTGAAGATGCAGAACCGGAAGCATCTAAACGAAAACGAAGAAAGAAATTGGTGCATCAATTTTCAACTCCTTCTGTCAGTGCTTCATCAGCACTACCATCAGACTTAACGAAAGCGGTCTTTAAAACGAGACTCTCCGGCACTGCTGGACTCTTGTTTTATGCTGGTAAAGGGATCCTTTCAGGACTCACGGGTAAGTGTCGTTTTTTTCCTGTAGTTTGAAGTAATCTGGATCACATTGGACATGTTATTTTTATTGCGAGAATCTTCCGTTTATTTTCAAAATTTCATTCCGCTAAAACATCATTATTCATATACACGAAAGAGATTTTTCTCTCGCTAGTTTACCTTTTCCCGGAAAAAAATAAGTGAAAATTTTTGATGATGAAAAAGCTTGGTGTAGAAAAGTCGGAGGATTGGGGGGGGGGGGTTTGATCTGATTATTGATAGTTTTCCCAAAAAAAAAAATAGTTCCTAAAGTTTCAATAACATAACATCAGAAATAATGTGTGTTGAGAAAAGTGCTCAATACTCGAGATGTAGAGCCAAAGTATAAGTTTATTTCTTTAAAAAATCAAAATATTCATTTCTAAAGTGATTAACATCGTTAAATCATATAACAGAAAGAGATAATATAACTAGATGAAATATCGTGAATATTTTAAAATAACAGTCTGTTTTACGTCAAGGACGATCACCAGATGTAATGGAAAAAATAAAAATTGAACAAGTTCTACGTATATACATGTCAATTACCTTAGGGAATATCTACATGAGTGGTTAGGGTATCTATCTACTAGATACAAGTTTTTGGGTACCGAATACAAGAACGTTACGCTAAATAATGTTAGAATCCCCCACCAGCTTTATTCATTACCCAGAGTTTCAAATATTTTAAAAAGGCACTTGTCTCCTTCATTTGTGGGATCAATTAGGACCATAGACGGGAAAATTGTTGGATGGTCAGATTATATTGTTTCTTTGAAGTCACCTGTTTAGCCGCAAAATTAGAAGACATATTGAGTGCCTACTGGGTACCGAGTGTGTTTTAGCGGCAAGGAAATCCCCCCCCCCCCCCCAAAAAAAAAAAAAACTGACTGTCCATTTCTTTCTACGTCCGTGTTAGAACTTACTCGCTTAGTAAATTCTATAACTCACTCAACCCCCCCCCCCCCCTCATTTATTTAGACCGGCCTTGTATTTTTGACACCCTTCATCTAAACTGAGCAAGCAACGTTACCCTTGTGTAATATTATATCCTTTTCTTCCCCTAAAAGTCATAAAGGTGTGATTATAACTAGGTGACTGGGAAGACATTAGTCAGTAAACAACACATCTTTGACCGTTAACATCTTCTCATCCTCTAGCGAAAATGTTTTTATGAAGGCTGCTCAATACTCGGTAAATATCCAGTAGAAAAGTGAGCTGGCAAAAAAACGAATGTGAACGCAAAACATACACTATTGAGCATGGAAAGAAAGGTCTGCAAATCAAACCTCCTAGTTAAAGCATAGTCAGCAAAAACAAGTATAAAGTGAATCTTTTACTATTATGACTATTATGATTAAAGATTCTGCAAAGTTTTAAATTCCGATTTTGCCTTTACTTTAGTTGTTTCTATAAAATCAGCGATGTGAAGTTAATAGAGTAGGTAATGCGAAACCTTTTCTTGCGATTGCTCCAAAATCAAAGTCTATTTTTAAGTTTATTTTGATTTCCTTCAGGCGCTTTCTACAGTCGACCATCCATCACAACTAGACCATCACGAAGGGCAGATGCCCTGATTGACCACCCTACAGTGCGTTCAAAGCAAGAACAAAAGTCAACGATGAAACGTGCCAAGAGCATCGACTTGCCTACGGTGATTGAAGAGGTGGCTTCCATCAATGACCCTCAGATGACGCCTCAACACCCTGCCGCCACTCAACAGAACCGCCCTAAAAGCGCAGATTCTATATTACAGAATGTTGGAAAAAAACATCGGAACATAAAACACGCGAAAGCCGTTGGCAGATTTTCATGAATAAGCACGAGATTTTTTGAAAAAGGAGAGAAATATAGAAATGATCCGTGATTTAATCGGGAGAATTAAAGCTTGCGGATGATATGAGGATTTTAGTAATCCTTAATCTTATTGGTTTGAAATTTTGATAAAATAGATGCAAAAAGGATCGATAAAATAAGGAGGCAGATAATCAGGTTGGACACCTACCGAGAATTGATGAAATAAAACGTGTTAATAACTTATTTTTAACAGTTGAGTTGTGCTAATTTTGTTTTACTGACGTCAATTGCTCAGTTATGGAATGCGTTTTAAATGGTCATTTTTTTAGACGTGTTTGTTTGTGTGCAAATTGGTTTTTACCTTTCTGACCTGATTTTTTAGGTAAATTTTTTAATAAGTGTACAACGTAAGCCTGAACTTGTGTGATGTCGAAATGGCGAAGGGTTTTATATTTTTTAGAATAGTTTTTAGATCGTTTGTTTTATATTAAATTTGTTTTAGATTCGTTTGACGAGTGTTGATTTTATACATTGTTCCTGATTTTCAAACCTTTTTTTTGGTACCTTAAAGGTACTAATTTTCGTGTGTATTAATTTTCGCGCGCCAGCCAATTGTCTTCAAATTATCGGTATTATTTTTCGCGCACGAAGGCCTCCTATATATTCTTTTCTAGGCATACAAAAATGAAGAAATTTTTAAAGATAAATGCCACTTTCTTTCCAAAAACAAAAAATCATAAGCTGAAAAAAAAGTAATATGGGTGTTAGTGTTTTTAGCGTTATATGAGCCCAGGGATCGGAGAAAACGGTTTTAAAATATGGTATTATAATTTTCGCGCACTCCCTGACTGCGCATAATTTCGATATTAAATTTCGCGCATTTTTGGGCCTCTGCGCGAAATTGCGCGAAAATTAGTACGCACCAAAATTAGTACCTTTACGGTAGTGTCTGTGCAATAGAATACCTTAAAATATTTAATTGTTGGTGAATTATTTTTGCGGCTCGGCCCAGAAATTTGACTCGCGTACATACAATTTCAAATATCTTTTTATTAGTTCTTAATTAAAAAGGAATTGCACGGAATATCTCGAGGCCCACACATTAATGCTGACGTATGCATTTATTTTCAATACAAAAGATGTATTCCTTTATTTAATTCAAAGTATGAAAATACGATTCCTTTAAAGTTGTTCGTTGAGGCTGTTGCATTACAACTTTTTCTTTCGACAAATTGGGTGAAAATGAGTTCATGAAGATTAGGGCTTCTTTAAGGCTACTTGCCGTGTCGATTAGTGACGCTCATATTATTTTAGATTCAGATTTCACAAAATGTTGAACTTGTAAACGAAGTACTAATAATAAATTTTGTTAATCACAAAGGTTCTTTTACTTCGTAGCAGGAATGATATATTTTAGAGAACTTTGGCTGTTGTTTGACTTTGAGATCGAAAGAAAGAGTTTTTTAAGGTATGTGAATTTAAAGACAATTTTCTTTTTCAAAGTAGTTTTGAGGAACTAATTTTAGCGCGGTCGAAACTTTCCAAAAGTCTGTTTTGAAGTGTAATCGTTGTTTGTTTTTTAACTTCCAAGCATTAACATACTTGAATTCGTTCTTCGCCGTATTAAATAATATATATTTTACAGAGTTATGTAATTCTTCAAAAAAATATTTATCATGATTTAAGTTTATAGAAAATATTTATAGTATTGCTTAAGGCTGACAAATTCTTTCTGATTTTTAGAAATAAATTTTCAAAACTCTAATAAAATAAAACGATAATAGTTCTGCTGTACTTTTATGGTTGTGTGCTGATTTTTTAATGTCTTCATTCGAGAAAGTTAATTCCCGCGAAATATGCGGTTTTGAGCCATTCGAGAGAAAATGTAAATTTTTGGACCTACCTGGTGGTTTTAGAAAAAAAGAGGTTATTTGGGGATTTTCTATCTAATTTTTTCATATTTTTAGTATGAGACTAGAGTACCATCGTGGGTAAAGAAGGGCTGAAATAATTTTTTCAAAATATTGATTCGAGACAGAGGTGTTCTATAGATATTGAATATTTGAGAAAGGGGCGTTTTAGTCAGAGATATGAACAAAAGTGCTCTAATTTCCCTGATATGTGTTAGTGGCCTATAAATTGACCTGTGAATATTCTTTCGTTGGTTCAAAGGTCGTTTATATGGCCTTAAGACATAATTAAGACTAAATTTCATTTGATTGCCAGGTAGGTCCATCAAACTAGTAAAATGAGTCGTTCGCGAAAGCAAATTCTCGCCAAATGTGGTCCAATGGGACAATCGAGCGCGAAAGTAAATTTCAAAATTTTGCAATTTTTTCACCCGTGAAAGTTTTTTCGCTAAAGTTTCTTCCTTTATTTAAATTTATTGCAAATTCAGGGTGTAATGAACAATGTTATTTTTGAAGGTTTTGCGGAAAAAATGCGTCTAAAATCCAAGCGGAATTCCTCGAGTGGGGAGGCACTCAAGGTAAGTGACCTACCTTAAGGGTAGTTTTCGAGGCCCTGACAAAACCCAGGTGCACTGTAAGGGTAGGAAATTGAGAAAATGGAGAAAACTTTGGCTAAGACCGGGCGAAATGGCCGAAAATTCACTGTAAGGATCGGTTTTTCAGAAGATTTTGCACTGCACTGCAAGGGTTCGATTTTGAAACCCCAATTTTTGTCCCCACGTACGGTAGTTTTGAGATCGAGTGCCGTGATGAAATGTTGTGCATGTAAGAATTGCCATCTTAGCGAAAATAAAAACGCTCCAGAAAAAGGTTCAGACAAACACTTAGTGTCCCACAAGCCCTAGCTGTTTTGTAAAATCTGGGAACATATCAGGGGCGTACCTTCTTCTATGTTCGTTTTCAATAACAAAGAAAGTTTACACCATGAGCGGACAATGAATGATTGAAACATTCAAACAAAGTTTAACCAATCATTCTTTTGTTTCGACCATAGTGAAAAATCAGTATTAAAATTTGAAGCTAAAACCTTTTGTTTTCACCTTTTTGACATTTTTTAGGAACAGAATGCTTTTGAAAGATCTTTTAAATTAATTCTATCATGAGTAATTAAAAAATCATGACCTTAAAATAACGTGGGGAAAAGAGCTTTTTCCTTCGGATTCTTTCTAAAGTACTCACAATTAATTGTGTTAGTTGTTCAAAATTTAGATGAAAGTTTTTCTCATCCAATGCGTGAAAAGTTATGACTGGTTTTATGTGAAAACTATGAGTGAAAAACTGACAAAAACCACTATTTTAAAGATTTTGAGACAAAGAAGCTGTTAAAAAAATTCTAAAAGTCTTCAATTTCTTCTTTATCAGTGTTTTCCGTTGCGAATTTTTAGATGTAGAAATGATTGGCCTAACAGAAAATGTATGTATAACATGATATACTTTAATGGCCTACATAACGTACAAATTAACATTTAATGTATAACAAATTACGAAAATTCACTATGGTCAGAGGTCAGAGCCCTTAACCACTATTATTTTTCTCGACGTTTATAACTACTGGACTTGAGTTTTCCCCCATCAAAACGCCTGTGTAAAATTTAGGTTATTCATCGTTCAATCTTATTTGTTGCTGTTATATTTGGAATGTTGCTTTGAAAGTTGCCTTATCGTTTTGTAAAACAGGAAAATTTTCGACGCATAGTGCAAATGCGATTAGAGTTTTTTTTATTCCTGTTCAACCAACATCAACAACAAAAGCGAACAGCAATTTCTTAGAACGAAACTGTTTCGATTATAAAGAAAAGAGCTCTCGAGACTCAGCGAGGAGTATCGTAGTCGCAAACAAAGTTGACTCTGTCAAAACTTGTGAATAACATACGCGATAGCAAATAACACTCGAACTATTCAACTACGCACTATTGTGAAGGTATCATCATAATCGTATTACGGAGATAATATGCATGCTAGGATTGTTATTATTGACCTTCGCCTGAATGTTTTGTTCCTCATTTCCTATATCATATTCTTTAAATAAATTGTATATCCAGGGGGTTATAAATTTTCATTCGTGTTACTAATATTATCTCTTCGTGTTTATTTCTATCAACTTTGCGGTCTAATTAAAGAAAGGCGGATGGAACGACCCTTTATGAACTTTACATAAAATCGAATGATCGTCTTAACGAAAATAAGGGTGGAGACATGATTCAATTCACGTGGTTTATGTTTTGTTTTTTTTGGTTGATTTATATTAGTAGGAGTTTTTTCTACAGAAAAATAATTTTCTTTTTTTGCGAATTTCGGTTAGAATACATGGACTTGAACACAATTTTAGACGAATTTTGTTACTTTTGGTATTACTTTTCAGCAAATTTGATGGAAAAATTGCACGGTGGCTAGAGTGAAATATACTACTTCCTTGAAATCTATTAGCGAGGTCGGTAACGCAAGATGTTAATTATGACGTTAGACGTGTGTGTATGTCGGTCTCCCTGTACATTTGGCCTCCTTTTCGCTTGGTTGTCAGTACTAGTAACGTTGGTTGTCACTACTAGTAACAATATGACTTTAAAGGAGATTTATATTTGATACCCCGAGTTTTATTTTGAAACCATTTGAAATATTTTTTAAACAGTGGTATGGTATTACATACCGAGTGGGGTAATACAGAATAATAACCCTCAATGATACAAGTGCGCACAGGCAAAAGAAAAGCGGTCATAAGGATTAAATAATTAATATTTTCTAAAACCATAATTTTCGTTTAATTTTTTTCGTTATATTTTTGTAACCATTGAGGGATAAGGATTATGCTAAATTTCCAAGGCGTTATTTCCATTTTTTAGTTGGGTAATCTGATAAAAAGTAGAGGGGAGCCATTGTCCCCTTCGTCTGGACCATATTTGGTGTATCTACATGAAATTATAATATTTATAGATTATACCGGGTGTGCCAAAGAAAACGTCCCCATTTTTCTAATCACTTCAAATTATTTGGTAACATACGTTAATTTTCAAAGATAGTTAAAAAAGTTCGAAGATTTCTAAAAGAAATGATGAGGATCTTGATATCTTTCATAAACTTTAAACAGTATAAACTTTCCATTATATCAATTTCATTCATTTGAGTGCGATATATCGGGGAAGGAGGACGAGTATGGAAAAAGCTACAGGGATATTTCGCCTGGAACAAAGGAGACATTCGCCGTTCTCCGCAGATGAGGCTGAGGCAGTCAGGCATTTTAAATTCTTCCGGACAACGTTCACGGGTCGTTAACTCGCAGTGTTCTCGTTCCATTTATCTCGCTCACCGTAACCCTTGCTAATGAACTTTCTGCGACGGTGGCGGCGGATATTGATTTAAAGGAAAATTAATTTGAATTATTTTGAAATTGTTCTATTTTGAGGATGAAAAAGATGGATTAATGCTTCAACAAAACACCTCCTAAGTCATACGAAAATCTATTTCGATTCGGGAATTAAAAATATTTTATAATTCTTCCCTTTTCTTCTGGATTCTGAACTTAAGAAAAGATTCTTTAAAAAATTCCTTTCCAAATTCAAAAGCTTAGTATGATAAGAAAAGAATGAGACTCGATTCAAGATGGTTTGGTTTTCTCAAATATGACTCAAAGTTACTGTTTTAACAGTAAACTTAAAAGTACTTGATTCAGAGATTTCCCAAGTGTTGGGAGCAATAAGACAATCTCGAGCCCGCAGAACGAACCATCAGCAACCGCGTGAGAAACTTCAGGAGTGATAGAGGCTAGTGTTTGTATGAGGCATAGAGGCTAGTGTTTGTATGTTTAAACGTCGGCCAGTAACCCAGTAGGCACGGAACGCTGTTTAAACGTTCAAACACGTGCGTTGTTCCAATACGGCACGGAACGTTATTTGGGAGTTGAAAAAATGTTGAAATAACGTTGCCTGTCTGTTGGGAAGGTTAAACCTCTTTTATTTCAAAATATTTGCTGATCTTTTTTTTTAATGAAAAGATTTTCTTGATCCTAGAAGGACAAAAAAGGAATGACTATCTGAGTAAAAATGCATTTTAGGCTATGCTATTTAGTCTCTAATACACAACTAAGAAGATCACCCCAACACAGAAAAGAAAGCGTTCGAGTATTTTTTTAGACGGGCGAGATTTAGCCGAGCTAAACGATTCAGACAAAAATGAAAAATGATGTCCGACAAAAGTTTTGCCTGACTTAAGTTTTGTCCGTTAGTAGTAAATTTTTTATTCCAAAAGTTTTTTTCATGTAGTAAAAGTGCATTTTGTAATTTTTACTTTGAAAAATATTTTGAATATTAACCTCTCGTTTAGGGGTTCTTGTGATTTTAGCATGCATGTTAACATTTTTGAGTCAAACAACACATTTTGGTCGCGTTCTGAAAAACTACATACAACCTCTGCAAACCCTTCGACTAACAAAACATTTACAAATCATTGGTCACAAACTGGAGGGTTTATATCACTTACATCAGATCCAAACAATCCAGCTCTTTAGCAAGTTTGGTTGGATCTGTTGTAGCACTTGTAGCAGCTTACCAACCTTTTTCAAGCAGAGAAAATATTTCAAATCATTGGGATCTACGGATGGTCAAGAAATGCGCCATATTTGTTTACGAAACTATGGTCGCACTTACTAAGATAAAAAAGCCGTTTCTTTAAAATTGAAAGCTATGAAATAAAACAGAGCTAATGACCACGGAATATCCTAGCTCTCTACTATCTTCTCTTTGTCACATAAAGCAGTTAGAATACTTAGAGACATGTATTGAAATTTTGGATAAGATGTGTTAGCTACATAAGAAAACTAATCAAATAGGTAAGAAACGGAAATCTTAGAAAAAGAGATCTGAACCATCCAGATTGCAAATCTTTGGACACACAATGTGAGTTGGATCTCTTGTATATGTTGGACCAGATATAGCGTCCCAATAGTTTCTCCCCTTAGACATTTTATTTTTGACAAACAGGTGTCAGGTGTAACGAAAAAAAATTGCGATTTTAAGGTATATATAATTGAAATCGTAATTTTGTGAATTATTTGAAGAAAAACATCAATTTCAGTGCGAAATAAATTTTGCTACCTTTATTCTTTGCGAAAAATTATTTTTTGACTTTTGTGAAATGATTGGGATTCAAATCATCAAAACAAAAAAATGTTTCGTTTTCTTAGAGAAAATGAAGTCGAAGATTTTGATCTGAATATATTTTTTATGAAAAATAATCTTCAGAGGCAAATATGATGGATGACCTGCTGAATAGTCTGGACTGATAAAAAAATATATCCAAGATGGCCGGCGATGTATAGTTCCTAAGTTACATAACGGAGGGAAAGCTAATCAAATTTGTTGTAAGATATGTCGCGTTTCTCAACAATTGTCTTTTCTATTTTCACGAAGCACGAAGCAGTTTTTTAAGAAGTAGGAGAGATTTCTTTGTGAGCCCAGAGAATAGTGTTTTGTATTTTACCATTCGTACAGAGAGTATACACGCTTTTTTTATAAGAATTTACTTTATAAGAATATTCATGATGAAATTGGCCAAAAGTTGAGAATCAAATTCATCAAATTTATTTTTTGAAATTACACCGTTTTTTGGTCATAACTTCTGACCACTTGACATTATTAAAGGAAAACACATCACAGCTATATTTTGTAGCTGAGAAATAGAGCTTTCCAACGATACCAAAGTTGATACCTTAATAACTTTTCCTGGTCAAGAAATGGCCTTTGAAAAGAAATATTTTCGGAAATAATTGGTGTTTTTTTGTTTTTTTCAAAATCTGGTGGGCGTGCTAAGGGTTAAGAACAATATAAGAATATATAAGGATGATTTCGAAAAAATTAAGAATATTCATCATATGAGAACAAAAAACGCTGTTTTTATTAAAAAGAAAAGCGCGAGGTTACGAGGTTGATCTGATAGATGAACTGACTTGTTCAAATACTGGTTAATAAAACACGCAACACGTTAGAAAAAAAAAACAGATGTCGTTTTTCTCAAATCCACGAAGGTTTAACTACTAAGAGAGATAAAGTCTGAAAGATGATTATTCAACGGTAAGTAATCCCGAGAGGATTTCCATCCCCCTCATTTTTAGGTGTAAAACAACTACAAAATGCGTCAATAAAAAGGTTTTTCTTCTATCTGACCGGGATCTGACCCAGTCATAGTTATTTTTATCTTTGTTTTTTAGGTCGTAGGTCGAAAGCCCGGGGGGGGTCACTCAAGGTAAGTGACCTATTAGATGTGCTGCTCTTAAGGGTACGTTTTTCGAGGTTCTGACAAAACCAAAGTGCACTGTTAGGGGAAGACATTTTGAAAGTGAAGGGGCTAAAAGATGTAGGGGCACCATGGTTGGGGCCGACGCGGCAGGATCTTTTGAAATTATGGTACTCTACATTGGCTTAGATGTGATGTAAGTTTAATTGTTATGGTTTGATTCTGTTTATGAAAAATTCAACGAAGTAAGTTAGATGTCTTTATACTAATGTACTACTATATAACAAGGAAATGAAATCAATAAGTGACTAAACAATGATTTTTCCGAAAATTAATTTTTTCAAAGGCCATTTCTCGGCCAGGAAAAGTGATTAAGGTATCAACTTTGGTATCGTTGTAAAGCTCTCTTTCTCAGCTACAAAGAAAAGCAAAGGTTTTCCCCTTAAATGTCAAGTGGTCATGAGTTTTGACCAAAAGACGTACCGGTAAAACGGCCTTTTCAAACCGTATAAGGCTAATTCTAAAAATGAAAAAAATGAAGATGTTCCGCGAACATTTTTCACGGCAACATCACCGAATATAACTTTTTTTTTAAATGCTTGAAACTGACCAATTTTAGATTCAATCTTCTTTAAATTCACACAGGAACTCTGTACTTCTATATGGTTAATCCTATTTTAGTATTGGTTTTGTTGTAAAAAAATCTGATTTCAACATTCAAAATAAAGTGACTTACTGCCAAAAACTACAAAATCTGAAAATGGTCGTTTTCGCTCATAATTTTATGAAAAATGTTTAAATTTTCTTCAAATCACATTTTAGAAGTGGTTTGTTGTAAAAAAATCAGATTTCAACGAATAAATCGACTTAGGATACGCCGTCAAAAACTACAAAATCTAGAAAATGATCGCTTTTGTTCATAACTTTATGAAAAATATTTCAATCTTCCTCAAATCCACAAAGGAATTGTATTTATATGTGTTTTATCCAATTCCAGTAATGATTTGTTGTAACTAAGCCTGATTCCATTTTGAAAAATCAAAGTGCCAGCAGTTCAACGAACGAGAATTCGATAAAGTTAAAAAAAAAATCGTTTTCGTTCATAACTTCATGAAAAATATTTCAATCTTCTTCACACTAGAGTTGTACTTCTATGTGCTTTATCCAATTTCAGTAATGGTTTGTTGTAAAAAGGTTGAAAAATCAAAAGCGGAGCCACCACGCGCCATGTTTTTTTTCACTTATTTTCACTTTCGTTTTCCCGCCTCTTTGTTTTTTTGCTCGAACGAGACGCCATTGTGAATCACGAAGAAAATAGTCCTGTACACATCTCACTCACTCGGACCGTTGATATTGATAAGAAATAGAAGAATAGTTTGATACAGGATAGGCCAAAAACCGAACATCGAAAGAAAATAAGGAGGAGGAAGAAAAAAGCCGTTTTAACAAATATTCCCCTATAGTAAGGAAATATTTAAAAAGAGGGGTTACCCTGCTGTGTAGATTTTATGGAAGATATTGAAAATGATGAAACCCTTTCCACGATTTAAAGTGAGATCCCAAAAGATGTTTTTTGCTATTTCATTATAATTTTGATTCTTTTTGAAGAGGATATAGAGACAACAACTGGTGACGTTTTGGAATGTTTTAGGGAAAGATTATTAAGTGAAAAAGTTGGCAAAAAAAACGTAATTCTTTCTACAAAAATTAATTTGGAAGTTGGGAAAAGAAGCTTAACAGAATTTAATTTAAATAGAATTTAATTTCCCGGTAGCTGAAATTTTAAATATTTAAAGAAACCGCAGCCAAAAAATACTTTTTATGGTTTCTATTGCATAAAATGCGGCGTTTTCCGGACCAAATGTTGATGACGAAAAAAACAACGTATTTTTTAACAGACTGGTCCCTAAACTGCTGAAACTGAACACGTACTAAAACCACTGTCGATTCATAAACAATTTTCCTATTCATGATAATCATAAATATTTTAAGAGGAAAACTGAAAAGAAGTTCAATATTTAAGGAAATTGAAGGTATTTACGTCAAAACAACGTTCTGACGTTATTGAAACATCGTTGTTGTGACGTTAAAATCTCCCTCGCCTACTGGGTGATTTGAGTGCTTACATAAAATAATCTGTAAAAGAGGGGTTCGAAATTAATTTTCATGTTTTAACCTCCCGCACCCTCAATGGTTTTCAAAATTAAAGGATATATTTTTTATCAAAACGTTTTGATCCAACTGTAATGTGCCCCCCCCCCTCCCCCCGTAATCCCTTAAAGCTTTCTGAGTATTTTTTTTAAGATAACAATTCTTTGAGTTACAAGGGACTCATGCCCACTTTATTAGTCACGCTATTGTTCCTTGAGTTTCTTACGGTTAATTAAATTTGATATTCTTCGAATACGGTGTTCTATCTTTGTTAGGGGTCTTTAATTTCTAGAGAAGAAAAAATAAATTATGCTAAATTAACTTTATGATTTTTTTTTTTTTTTTTTGGTTTCAATTTTTAAACTGAAAAGTGTTAATTCAATCAAATTTTTCCCCAGAAAGAAAATTCTATAATATTTGTTTCCATCGGGGATAACGTTGATAGACTATTTTGTGATAAAATTTTAATAATTCAAAATGTGAGAAAATGACAAAATGCGTTTTAAAGGTATGTTTTGTATGGGGCTATTTTATGATTTGACCATAGTGAAAAATCAGTTTTGGAATTTGAAGATAAAACCTTTTGTCTTCACCTTCTTAACATTTAAAAAAACAGACTGCTTTTGTTAAATCCTTTTAAATTACTTCTATCACGAGTAATTAAGAAGTCAATGAAGCATGGACCTTAGAAGGACGTGATAAATATTACGTACTTTTTACAAAAAATGCTTAATCTCGATGGGGAGAAAAGACCTTTTTCCTTCGGATCTTTTCTGAAGTGAACACAAACGTTGTGTTATTTAGACCAAGAATGTATAATAGAACTCTGGATAAACATCTTATAAAACGGTGGAGAGCAAGGCATTGTTTATCTGTTGTTTCGGAAAACAA
>JAUJPO010039227.1:2615-18682 GCA_032270745.1 Tiaropsis multicirrata | reverse complement strand
TGCTCATTTTCCAGCGGCTTTTGCCTCACTTTTTACATTTTACAATTTACAGCTTTTTGGACTGGCCATAAGTTGCCTGAGCAGAACGCTGATAAAGTTAAATCTAATAGCATTTTAGAAAAAGTGCCATGGGTTGATTTTGTTTGAAAGGTAAATTTTATCTTTTAAAAAAATTTAACGATAAAATCAGATTCGCGTGGTAGTCGAATTAGACCGTTTTGGCAAGATAAAGAAAGGGTTAATGGTAACCTTTTTGACTTTTTATCAAGATTCTTATTATCAGGACCATAAATCACACTTTACATTTTGTTGGCTTTTAATGCCATCTTTTCCGCTACTTTACTAATGGAAATGTGATCCCAGAAGACACACACTGTTTTTTCAACTTCTAAATAACATTCTGACGTTGAAACAACAAGAACGTTCTGCGTTGCTGGGTATAAATTACTATAAAAAGGAAACAGTAAATCATGTGATATCAAGGAAAATCAAAATGTGAAAGCCTTTCTTTGGGGTGTTTTTATCTCCAGACGAAGACGAATTTTATGGATTAGGTAAGGTAGTTTACAGGAAGAAACTTTAGCGGAAAAAACTTTCGCAAGCCGAAATTGGAAAATTTACTTTTCGCGAATAGCCTATTTGATCACATTTCGCGGCGAGAATTAACTTTCGCGAATGACTCATTTGACTAAATTTCACAAGAATTAATTTTCGCGAGAAAAGTAATTAGAAAATCTTTTTTCTATCACAGTGGGCACGAAACGTTGTTTAAGGAATTTACTTACATCCTAAATTGAACCATTTGAAGCAATAAAATCATTGAATAGAAAGCAAAAATTAATCAAGCATTCATTGCGGCTTGGTTTTCATATATTCCACATAATGGCACTCGCAGTGACCAAAATATTGATTTTTTTTTTGAAAAAAATAGTTATTTATAGCCTCAGACCTGGTTTTAGTCTTCCCTTTCATTCAATTTTTCCATACAAAATTTGAATCTCAAATGAATTTTAGTCGATAACCAAAACATTTCCATGGAAAATAGTCAACCGGTTCACACTACGTAAACAGAAAAATGCCCAAAATTGTTTTATTTACTCCCAAAGACTTATGCAAGCTCATTAGTGACAAAGAAGAATGCAAAAATCAGCAAAAATTGCACTAAAAACCTTTCACAGCTCCACGACTCTGAAATGGCCTGCGAAGGATATTCGACAAATAGACCGCCTGTGGTCACCGTTCTCTTCACCCCAAGTCTCAATTGTGGTTCTCTGCATCCCTCCACAGCTTCTAAAGATAATTCATATGATTTTAAACATGTGATTTTGTGCAAGCAAAAATCCGCCTCTTCAACCGGCCCCGACAAAACATTGAAATAAGTTGTTATGGTGCACCGATACTTTTTTTTTCTCCGGAATCCGTTAATAAGATAAAAAGTAAAAGTCAGGCGGTCTCAAAGAAAACGGTCTGCCAGAAAACAAATGCCGGCTTGTTTTCAATCCTGCGCGCCTCAAAGGCGCGACCCGGTACTAATAGGATTAAGAACAGGTAATTTGAAAAGGGGGAAATTCCCACATCACACCAATTGACTGAACATATTATTGCCAGAATTATCGATAGATGATTAATCTCTAGAGATGATCAGATATCGAGTATCCTTAAACTTAGCACGGTAAGCGGGCGAATTGAGAATTCCCCACTTTAAACTTGTAACGTCATGGGCGTTTTGAAGAGGTCATGGACCCCGGATTTTAGTTTGAAAGGGGACATGTTTAGAAATAAAAATTGTTAGAAAACTACCAGAAAGATTTTGGTTTTTAGGAGCCAAAAATACCATTTCAGGGGAGGGTGCACTCATTTCAAGATTTTTGAAAGGAATTCAAAGAAACATCACAAAATTTTCAAACAAGCATTGGTTGGTAAATAAGCAAAGGGACCTGAACGGAACGGGGACCATGGGTGTTAGTTCAAAGCAGAGAGAGAGTTAGAGACAAAAGAAATTCGTCTTATCGTTAAAGAAACTTTGCAACATCAAAAGAATCAGAAAAAAGGAGATTGACTTGTAGCTTAAGCCGTTTTCATTTCAACATTTTATTTTTTTTCAAGTATATAACATTACAAATCAAAAAAAAGTTGAGAAAACCTCAATTTTCCGATAAGAATCCTTTATTAATATATGGATAAATTCTTGAAAAGATTTTCTTTTTATTCAAGAAAAATTTATTTAAAGATTAATTTCCAAAAAATCCTTTACTTTTCATCCCATAAGTTTTTGTCTTAAAAGATGATCAAATTTCATAGCGATATATCTGAATTATATAGATATTTTTCTGCGATATCTTGAACACATAACACAAAAACTGTCATGATGAATTTTTCAATGAAATAATGAAAACGATAGCGTAAAATACGCGATAGGAAAACAAAACAAAAAACTGAATTCTAAAACTATAAACCCCCTGGATAGTTTATCGATAGTTTAGATCTTTCCTTGCTTTTTTTCACGATAAAAGATGGTATACTTTATGAAATAAACGCGGTTTTAGTTTTCGAGATTATCAGATTGATGGATTTTCTTTTCTATTTTTTTGTATTTTTTTTGTACTGTACGCTATTTTTACCTTATTTCAGTGTTTTTGAGGCTTATATCTTGATATATTTTTTGGTTGGTCAGGATGATTTCTTTAGGAACAGGATCGACGAAATGTTCTAGGAACATTGTTTTAGCGGCCAAACAACGTCGTTTCAACGCCCGACCGTTATTTCAAACAATATTGGAATAACGTTGCGTGATTGCTGGGGTATTATATTGAAATCTGGCATCAGTGTCAAAAAAGGAGCAAGAGAAAGATCTTTTTTTTCTGTTTCACAAAGTGACATATAGAAAGTGAAATTTGGTTGATCAGATGATAGGATGCAAACATACGCATCTCTCTCTAATTCGAATCTCTGAAATATTTGAATACTCTCTAAAGTGGCAGCATTAGTACAAAAACAAGTTAATATCCGCTTTATATAGATTGGAATGAACTGACGTCAATACTTTTGGTCCACTTTGGAGAGGCTCCACTGAACTGTAATGATTTCAAAAAAATATCTGAATACTTATTTGGTACAATTTATATGTTTAGGGGCCGGATTCACTTCCATTATCAAGGATTGGTTATTATGTGACCCGGACCGTCTCCTGGGGTAATTAGCGATGCGAGAGGTGACCTCGCTACGGTGTTCGATTTGGGTGGGGCTCGAACCCACAACCTTCCGATTTGGAAACATAGTTGAGCGCAGTGTTCGAAAAATCCTTAGAAAAAATCAAATCACCGGGAAAAAAGCGCCGCGCTAGAAAAGAAAAAAGTTCTACTGTTCTACTACTTTCTTTGGAAGTCACGCGACTTGTGACGTCATATTTAACCAATCGAATGACTTCATTTATTTCTAAGCTATGGTGGTCTAGTATGACGTCGTTTTATTAGAAAAGAGGCGGGTGATGCGCGGCGATGACCTTTAGATCTATCATAGTCGGTAGCGAAGGAGATTGAAACTTTATATTTTATTTTTCAAATCAAAATCAGAAATGTTTCCGTATTTCAATAAAAATGTCACAAAAACATCACGACATTTTTTGCAAAGATAAATATCATATTATTCATATTTCTTTAAGATTTTTGAAAGACGTATTTTCATTAAAAAATGTAGGCCTTTGAACTACCTTTTCAACGATTTATGACTATCGCAAATTGTTTGGGACTTCATTTCACGAGTGACCAGCTTTTTCGCAAAAAATTGCATGGTTTTGAAACTTTTTTTGTTGAAAAATAGTAGTTTCAAAAAATTCGCGTGCATTTAATTTCGCGAATCAAAGACTCCGCGCAATTTTGCGATAAAAACTTTCGCAAAAGGGCTATAAAAAGGGCGTGAAAATTAACCCAATTAAAGTACTTATTGGCAGCAGCGATAAACTATCCTTTTGACGCTCTATTTCAAATTGCAGCGCGGAAGAAAAAGTAAAAGTTACCCTTGTGTTTAAAATAGAATCGGGCGATGTTCGATTCCGCTTCAAAATAATAGCGTTACAGGCCGGGGCAAACCAGTGCAACATGCAATTTTTGTGATGTTGGATAAAATTTTGTTTCATCCAACATACATTTTTCATCCAATATTTCATCAAATACGGGAAAAGAATGTTGGATGAAATGTTGGACTGGTTTTCTCCCGCCTTAATGGGATTCTGTATTTTTGTCCTATTTTAGATCCCTTTGTATGTTCGTTTTTATTCTCAAATTTTGGACCCCTTTCCCGATTTTTTCACATTTTGCTTTTCACATTATTTCATTCCAACTTTAATTCTCCATTGTTTTAATTGTTTAAAACTTAGCCAACAGGTCAACGCTAGAAGCACCCCTCTCAAAAAGTACTGTACTGACATGCTCAACTCCTTCCCATCCGTTCGCTTTCGTTCTCTTTTCTGTTGACTACCCTCCCCTTCGACGACGGACGGACGTACTTTTATAATGCCCCCAATTGCCGTATTTTCTTTACACATGGATTTGATTTACTGATGAAGACGACATATTGATCGATCGCTCGATTAAAGACCGTCATTAAATGTCACTCGTCGATAAAACAGTTATATTTTAATTCTATTTAAAACATTGTCTATACACAGACCGGTATTTACGTAAAATTCAAATTTCATTTCCATAGAGGGTCTGTCTTATTTTGCAATTTCTAGTTTGACATTTTTCAAACTATAAGCGTAAACAAGAGTGGTGAAGCGCGGTGGGTGAAATTTAGGCGACAGCAAATTGAATTTCATACACTTCTGCGCAGAGACTAATTAACGAGAAATTTACGGACGATAACGAAAGATAAATGTAAGGTATACCTGGTGTACATAATGTTTAAAACACTACATCCAATCAATTACATGAAATCTTGACCTTAGCGCGCGCTCAAAACACTACATCCAATCAATTACATAAAATCTTGACCTTAGCGCTCGCTCACGCGAAGATATATTTTGTTTTAAGGTAAAACTTCTTGTTTTGCAGGCCTTCATATAATCGAAAAAATTAAACACTTGTATCACAAAGAAAAGAATAAACTTGATATGTCCTAAGTTATACCAGATCAGTATTTCACTAGCACCACGCGTAGCTGTAAAGGGACGCATTGAAATATACGAAACTCAGTGGAGTAGTGGATCTGCTTGGAGATTAGGTACTTTAAAGGAAGAAACTTTCGCGACTTAGCGATTTTTCGCCAAAAGTAAGAAAGCGAAAGTAAGTTCCCGCGAAATATGTAATATGTCATTTTCCCCCCGATATTTTTAAAAAACATTATTTTTGGAGGGATTTACACTACAAGCTTTTATGAAGGCTTTTTACTTCAGATATCGTAAAAGTTACGTCATAAGATGGAGAGGCATAAAAAATGTCCTAATCATTGAAAAAAGATTTTCGAATTGCTTTTTCCGCGAAAGTTAATTATCGCGAAATATATAGTCAAAAGGTTTCGCGAAAGTAAAACCCCAAAATTTCGCGACTTTTTTGCCTCATAAAAGCGTCTTCCGCGAAAGTATGCTCTTTAGCAGTATATTTAAACTGTTCTAAAAGGTTACTAAAGTATTGAAAGCGAAAATAAGAAAATAAGATATAATTAAGAGAAAATATACCAAAAGCACGATTCTGACAAAGGTTTTAAATGTCCAAAATCGTTTTTTTCGTACCGTGATACAAAAAAAAAAACGAGAAAAAAAATCATTTTCAATACATCATGTCATAGAACACAGGCGTAATCGCTTATGTGTCGAAATTGTTTTATTCAACGCTCGCGATTTTCAGCTAAGCTGTATTCTAAGCTTTCGAATTATTTTCACTGTAGTAACACTTCGCGTACAAACGCCCTTGCTAACTTTTTTTTTTTTTGTTTTGTTACCAAAGTGAGAAAGAGAGACAGGTCCCCCGTTTTTCTTTTGTTTATATCTGACTACGCTCTTATTGTCTTATGGAACAATCCGCTTCTAGAGAGAACATCGCTTTTTTGATATATATACTTTTCTTTCTCCTCAAAAAAAAAGAAATTGTATCAATACTCATTCAAGACTATTGGTACAGCGACAGGTTCATTGTTTTTTTTAATGGGGGTCTTGAAAAATACGACTTGTGGCTCGACCGTCAAGACTTAGGGAGCTTTTTTTCCAAGTCTAGTTTTTATGCTAGCAGTCAAACTCTCAGACGTTTAACGTAATAACTCATCAATCTTGCACTCTGTTTTTTTAAGGAGCTTCTCTCTATAAAAAGGGGACCTGACTAAGACAAATGCTTTGACGAGAAGAAGGTGTCCCGGTAACAGCCGGGAGGGGCTTTAAAACTCTTGTTTTCGTGTTTAGCATTATGATTTTCCAATCCACCTATTTAAGGATTGGTTGAAAATTTAATATCTCCAGTCTTGATAATTTCAAGGCTTTAAGACCTTTAAAGTAAAGCATGAAGAATTTGTGAATTTGTGATTTTTAGTTTCATCACGATATTGAAAAAAACGCACTTTTGCGTGGATATTTGATACCAAGATCGGATACAGAGGAAGGCTATAACCAATGGAGGAGAGTGCATTAGTTGTCATATGACTCTATTAGGTAACTGATTAATTTCCTTGGATAAGAAAGCCGACCTCCTGTATCCGACACTGGATACTGTTTGTGTTGGGGCCAAACAAAACTTTATCATAACAAATTGTTATTCATTACTCATTACTACGAAGCCTAGTCTAATGCGTCTAATACGGTACAGTATTGCGGCTAAAGCTCGCGCAAGATTGTGTGTTCCATTCCGCCCCACATCAGGGTCTTACTATGGGCTTGTTATATGGTACTTTACGCCTCTCTGCTAAATAGAAGGGCTTGTAAGGGTAAACTGAGTAAAAAGGCAGGAGTCAAGCCCACCTTTACCCTAAATAGTTTAAATAAGTAAACGATTACTTAATTCATTGTATGAAAATTTTGCGGCTTGGCGGAAAACCGCGAAATTAAAAAGCCGTAAAATACAATTTTTGGCAAAAGAAAGCGCGACATTGTATGCATTAAAATTCTTTGGACTTTTGAAGGTAAAAAAATACCCTTGATTAAATTTCGCGAAGAGCAATATAAAGTTTGCATAATTTGTTGGTGCGATTGCAGACAGGATGTGGAGCGGGGGAAATTATATTACATAATACTGCTTTCATTAATGTTTTAAATGTTTGTTTTTATCTTCAGTGAAATAGAAAAAAAGTTTCCGGAAATTTTTCGGAATCGGAATCACAATCGGAATAATAAAGCTTGGTTTATATGAAGAACATGGCATCACCGTAAGTAATATAACTTTATTCAATGCTTTTATTACACAATGACGTAACCAAGAGGTTGGTCATCATTTCTACCATGAAACAGTAAACTCAAAATTCAAGCAATCTCGGGGGAACTTGAACGCAAATTACGCATCACGCAATCAACCAGAATTCACGCATTAACGCAATGAAAAAAAAATCGATCTAATCTAATTAATAACTCGACTAGATCTCTCAAGATTTTTGGTACTACTCAAAAAAGCAGCGGGATAAGCTGGTAAAGGCAAAAAAGTGATAAAATTAGTCTATTGAACCAAAGACATAATTGAAAGACAGAGTGCTTGTAAACGTTAGGGAGCGTTAACATTCTCTTAAATGATAAATCATATCTCTTTACAAGAGAGAAAAACTTAGCCGTATGTTATGGCGAGCGAATAATTGAAAATATTGTGTTTCCTATCCTGATGTTTTCAGATCTCTTAGGGGGAACATATTTATTTTTGGTAGAGATCACATAACCAGAAGAATACCCGATCTGACCGACTGCATATGTGAGGGAAGGATGTTTAAGACACCCCCTTCAAAATAGAAAAGAAAAGAAGTGAAGAATATTAACTCGCACTCAAAAATCGGCTGTGTTTCAGGGCAACCAGCCTTTACTTGATCGAGATTTTAAAAACGTTGTTACTTTTTATTGTTTTCTATATAGCGACTATTTTTCTGTGTAAAGTGTTTTAATCTTTTTAGATTTGAAATTACTTCAAAACGTACTGTATGTATATGTAACAAAACAGATCTGATTAGCTCGTCAAAAGGGGGAAAATGGATTAGAACTATTTTGAAAAGAAGATTCCCTAGAAATTATCGCACATTTTTCGCCAATCGCTTTATAAAGATGATTTTTAAAGATATCGAAACCTATCCATCAAAAAATACTGACAGTCGCGCACCTCTCTCAAATCCTCAAATGATAACGAGATTGAAACTATCAATTCAGAATGTGTTTTAAGAAATAGATTTTGAAATTAACTCTTTCAGTACCGCCAGAAAAAGAATTTCTTTTAGGATTCTAACAATATCAACAAATGAGAAAGTTTGCAGGGCGTTTTCTCTCTAATGGAAAGACCTGAAACTGTCTTTTTGCTTTAATCAAAAGCAAATCTCATCACCTTTGAAGAAAATGCAGTTTCAAAGCAAGCCAAAATTTATATCAGAGTCTATAATGCAAAGAACACGTCAGTCCAGGATGGACGATTTTTGGCTGGGCAGGATAGAAAAAGTTAAGTTAAATCTCACTTCCCAAAGCCTTACAAGAGCCCCGTAGTAGCTGAATTATAAATAGTATCTAACAAGAAGGGTGACATGTTTATTATTTAATTGATATGATATCAATTACGTAATCTTTTCTATGGAAATAAAAGGTGAATGTTTGTCACTAGTTTTTACTGTTAAAATTTTTTTAATTACGCAGTAGCAAACACCCAGATATTTCAGGATAATTTTCGTATACAACTGTGCATTTTACCACCCTTAAGCTCAAGTTCACAATCATTTTCAAATATTAGAAGGCTTCTTCGAATTTTAAACGTGTATTTGGAAAAAGCTATAATTACGAAACTCAAAATATTGTTGACTCCTTTCTAATCCTTAAAATAAGTTTCCCATAAAAAAACAAAAGTGGCTTCGACTGGGAAAAATATAGAGGGAATTTTCGAATCTAAATCGCGTAGCAAATAAATACCAAAATACTTAACTGTTTAAGTTTAAGGTTTATGTATTATGGTTACACGTTGCTGCTAGTTAAGAAACATTATTGTTCTCTTTTGGAGATAATGTTGGGAATTGAGACACTTGTTTATTATTATAACACCAAGCACTATTTTTAAGAGAGAAATTAGCTCAATTCGAACTTTAATCCGAAACTGTTTATTTCAAAATTGTATCTCTATTTTTGCTATTTTTTAGCTGCTTTTAAACATTGGTTAGTCATTTTATTTTTTCGGTATAAAAAAAATAAAAGAGAAAATGAAAGCAAATGCAACTTGTGCAGTGTTTGGCAAGTAACGGATACCGAAGGTAGTGTACAGAGATTGTGACCGAGTGTTGCTTTCGTCCATATTCCTTATATGGAAATCAGAGCACTATCCGTCAAAATCTCTGAGTACCTTCTTATGAGGATCCGCATCTGCATAGGCTTGGCTTTTTAGAAGCATTTCTATTTAAATCTAGTGTTCGTTTGGTGATTCAGATTGCCTTGTAGTTGTAGCCTCCTTTTCGATCATAGAATCGAATAGAAATTTGTTGGCACAGAGCAGGCATGTTTTGACAAAAAATTACGCAAACCATGCATTCTTTTTTAAGAATATCAGTATTGGTTGTCCAGCAGACACACATGACGTTTTTTAGACGTCCAAATAACGTTCTGACGTTAGAACAACGTTGTTTCAACGTTAAAACAAAATTCCGTGCCTGCCGCTGGGTTATCTGTGATATTAAAAAAATCATTCTTTTCTCCAATCTACTTTTTTAGATCAATGCTAAGACAGCACCCGTCCTTCGAGTCATCGCCGATAGAAGACGCGAATATGAATTCCAAATCGCCCTACGCCTGCTACAATGGTGGCTACCAATATCCGAGGAATGGACACGAGAATTTGGTTTACGTCATGCCTTCGGACAGCAACGAAAATCAAAATGGTAGCCAAAGTAACGGGGGTGAACCTGTGACTAAGAATGCTGGTTCAAGATGGCGCGAGGACGAAACGGAATCTCTGGTCGAAATATGGCGTGATAAGATTTGCCAAACACGTTGGTGGAAACAAAGCAAAGGTGTTCGGGTCAACAAGGAGATGTGGGAAGAGATCGCTCACCTACTGGCTGAACGCGAAGTCTTTCGTACGCCCGCGCAGTGTCAAATCCGCATGAAAAACTTACTACAGTTTTACAGGCAGACCATCGATAGTAGACGCTCAGAGAAATCATGGGAAGACTTACCAGAGTATTTCGATATTGTTGATAAAATTATGACGCGCAAAGAAACAGCTGGAGGCGGCGGGATGGGTACTCCAAACCTCAGTGATGCTAAAAGTTATAGTCCAGGATCACAGACAATGAGCCCACCAAAGTTACACAATGAAAAAGTGTACGAGGAAGAGAATGAGAGAGTCGAGGAAATGGAAGAAGAACGAAAAATCAATACCAATAAACGAAAGTCTTCCGTTCGATCTACCGAAGAATTCAACGAACATCCTGAGCTAGATCATGGTAAACTATACTACCCTCCAGCCTCCTCCTCTTCGAGTAATTGCCACCCACCACCACGTAAGATACCTGCTTACACCATGAAGTCTGAATACGGAACCAACAACCCTTATCATTCTTCGCCCTCCTTACATTCTAGCTTCAGTCGCATGCACCGGGGAGAGCCTTGCTCGGGAAGCTGCTGCACTAAACCATCAGTTCCTTACTCCTCAAGAAGCAGTAGCAAGTCCAGCAAAGATAAGGATTTCAATAAAGAGCCACTGGAAACTCCATCTGACTTACCATCTCTGGAGCAGTATAAAATGATTCCTCCGCCCTCATCCGCCCAAATGATGAATCTTCAAAGTGAGCCTCCTAACAAAGGAGGAGAGTCCAGAAATCACCCGTGTAATTATTACACTCCGCCACAGGGACAACAACAGCCCCCACCTCCACCACCGCACCATTACAGACATAATTACATACAATTATACAGAGGTGGAGTCGCAGCAACAGCCGACGGGTACGCTAAAAACGCTGCACAGACGCATATGATGTTTAATCAAGATTTGTTGCAGCTACAATACAAGCAAATGAAAACTTTGATAGAGATTGAAAAGAAGCGATTAGAAATCGAAGAAGGGCGAATGAGAGAGGAAAAAGAAGCAAATTACAGAACAAGTGCTTTTTTACTAGAAGCTGTCAAAATTTTGGCAGAGACATTCCGAAAAGAAAACAACAGCAACAACAATAATAACACCGAAACGGATTATCAGAAACAACAAAACTCTCCGCTTAGTAGTAAACAAGAAGAATGATATAGAATTTAAAAAAAAATGTTGTTTAGGATTTTTTATGGATTATTATGTAGTGATATTTTTTATTCTTCATCTTTTTAATCTTATTAAAGCGTTTTCGAGGCCAGACATCTTTTGGGTTATAACACCCTGACCAATTGAATTCCGATAATGCATTTTCAACGATTTTTGGAGTCTTTAAAAAAGAGATAATTTTTAGTTTGATTCTGAAAGCGGAAGATTTTCTGAAGACAAAAACAAAAACTTTTTAGAATTTTTGTGGATTTAATATTTGGCAGAATATTAAATATTCTTCAGAAATTTTGCTTTCTATCAAAAAGAATACATCTAGTCTTTATAATTCCTTATCTCTATCTACAAAATTGTTAAAATTATAATTGATAAAATTTATCACATTTGTAATTAATTTGATAATCATTTTTTTGTTTTACTTTTTTGAAATAATTGTATATATAAAGCTACAGTAAAAAAGATAATAAGTCAATTTTAAAGAAATAAAATATTTTGTCTCTTGTGAAAGAAAAAACCCTGAATCTAAAAAAAATGTGAACTATAAAAATAATAGATTTCTTCAAAGTCTTTTTAACAGAAACAGATACATAGACCCTCGAAAACAGAACAAGCCCTTTCTTTTAAAATCTCAATTTCATGGATTGCAGGGTTAATAGAATTTTCTTCTTACTACACACAAAGGTTTTTATTCCCATTGAAAAACATAGAAATTTTAAAAAACCCTTTCTTTTAAAACTCAATCTCATGGATTGAACTTGCGCTCAATTTTGTTTGAAATGTGCCAAGGCTTACCAAGGTTTGGCGAAAAGCCTTTTGAAAACACTTGTAAATCACAGACACGATGGAACCCTAACTAAAATAGGTCTAAGAGCCATCCCTGGTCAAAAATTAGCAGATAACGTCGTTCCCACAGCAGAAAGGCGCCCAGCCCTATTAAAAAAAACATAAGAATCGATTTAATGTGTCATCCTCATCAACTTAATTCGAACAGATTAAAAAAAGAGAGAATATTTTGATAGGAAAGATTCCCCAGTAGAAAAGATACCGATTTCCCACGTGGATTTCTACGTCTCTATTTGATCCCTTATAGCGACAAAAAAATTCCACTGGATGACACTAACACTAACACTTATGGAAATGTAAAATTAAAAAGCCAAAAAAGATTGATTATTGAATGATGGAAATGTCAATAATACCACAACAATCGCATTTTAGTCTTAATACGCGTTGGAAATACCAAATCAAGTCAACGTCGTCAATTTTCAAGCGATTTCTTTGTCTCTGTCTAACTCCATATTTTGTGATCCATTTAATTATCTCTAAGTGAAAAAGATATAACATTCGTCTTCATTCACTTCAAAGTTCGGATTAGGCGTTTTAATTAGGATTGAAAAGGTTCCAAAAAAGCCGTTAGTAGTTACAGCCTTGGCTTGAGATCATCGTCTTGAATGTTCATAGTTACATACCTTAAATGGAGAAATTTTGGCGCGGAGAAAATTTGGCGCAATTGGCGCAAAATGCCGAAAATCGCCAAATTAAATTCTCGCCAAATTTTTTTTTTTTAAGCTGCGCCAAAATAAATCCGCGCCAAATTTAATTTTTTTCTGGCTGCGCCAAATTAAATCCGCGCCAAGTTTTTTTACTTATTACGAAAAAGTATATTTTAAACGAATATTAATTATTTTTCTAAACTTTTATGATGTACGCCTAAAGTAGATGTTTCAAGTTTCATATAATCTTACCGTCTATTATTATACAACGATAATTGATTCTGATTAAACTAAAAATTCTTGCTTCGCCAAATTAAATTCGCACCAATTTAAAAAAATTCCTTGCTGCGCCAAATTAAATCCGCACCAAATTAAAAAAAATCCTAGCTGCGCCAAATTAAATCCGCGCCAAATATTCCAAATTCGCTGTGCGCCAAAATTTACTCCACTTAAGGTAGTTATTCTAATTAGTGCGATTGACCATTATTGTGAGACAGTTATTCAGAGTGTTATTGTTTTTGTAAACATATCCAAAAAAGATTTTTCGTATTTTAGAAAAGGTTGTCTTGATTAATGGTCTTGATAAACCGACTTGATTAACATTTTCGCCTAGTGCGTTAAGGAAGAATATTGACACCACGTCATTTATACCCAGGGTTCAATTATTATTACACTTGACAGTTGCAAACAAGTTGACGATCAAAATCAACGAGAACATATTTGATTATTGCGCTAATAAGATCGCCGTAACAACATAGTTGTAGCAGTAGCAGTATTACGCCATGACTTTAATTTAGTTTCATTTTGTAAGACTTTTTGCCTATAAGGGAGGGAATTATATTTTTTAAAGAGGATATTAATAAATATTTGCAATTACAGCTCTGCGATAGACCAATCAGATGCCCCCACCCCCCCTAAAAAAAAACAAAAACAATAATGCCTCGCTTAAAAGGTTTTTAGTCTATTTTTATCAGAGAACAATTATTATCAAAAACAATATAATCAATCTTCACTTTATCGCGCAATAAAGGAGTTAAAGATTGTTTTCCGAAAATATTGGTAAATCATTGGCGTACAGAAAACATGAAAACAAGAAACTACCTTTTTTCTACACCTGCTGCCGTTCCCATACAACCGCTCTAACGTTTCTGATCTTCATTTGCAATATTTGTCTTTTAATAAACGATAAGTCACAATTCTATCTTCACTGTGTTTCTAAATTAAACCAATTGGGAATCTACGTCAAATTGCACCCATTCTATTATTTTCTCCAACTTCAGCATGTACCTAGCCTGTACCAAACCCTAGAGTTTTAAAATCGCCACTTTGTGCGGGTTTGGGACAGGCTATATATACCGGGTGCCCCAGAAAGGTTTTTTCGGGTAATATACCTCCTACATTAAGGGAACTAATTTTCGAGGTCCAAAAAAAAAAATCGTTAAAATCACATTTCGCGAGAATTAATTTTCGCGGTTCGTTAGATTCTGAAATTTTCGCGGTTGGTCCCAGTAACACATAAAAATTGACAAAAATTAAGTTGGTGTGGCGCACTCAGCGACCTTTCAAACCCGCACCTGGATGATTTTATAGCAACACTCACTTCGTAATTGCAAAAATGAAGGAAACAAAATTTCTTACCAAATAATTCATTGAAATTTTTGAGACTTTTTCTTGAATAACGGCCCATACGGCCCAGTAGAAATTGGCTGCTAGAGCAAACCTAAAACAGAAAAGTAAGGATTAAAAAAAAACTATACTCTTCTTAGTACGTAATTTAATAATAAGGACATCGAGCCACAGATTTGGTAGTAAATTTTACCAAAAACTATGAAAAACCCAGAGTATGGGAAATTATTATGATTTATCTGCAGTTCTGTCGAGTATCGTCGACAGAATCAGAGTGTGGGTAAGAGGTAGATATTTGGAATATGGGGTTGAGAAAATCTGGTAAGGTGAACAAAATTGCTACTCAACAGACCCCAGAAAACACAAGACGTTGTTTTGACGTTTACGTGACGTTTTTGACATTGTTTGGACGTCAAATTGATGGGCAAAGGACTGAAAAAAAATCACGAAAAAAAGATTTTAAAAGATTTAAAAAATTAAAAAGAAAAAAAACGAACTTTAAAATACTATGATTATCAGTCATCGCTGATAGCGATGAATATTGGTTTAACGTCCAACACAACGTTGTTTCAATGTCAGGACGTTATTTGGACGTTGAAACAACGTTGGAATGGCGAAGTATGTCTGCTGGAAGCAGATTTAAATCATAAAAATTCTTGTTGCAGAAAATTAGATATGTTTACAAAATTCAAAAAGTAGAGAAAGAAGCTTAAAATTTTTAAATTCAAATAGATTTAGTCGTTTTATTTTAGAGGCTCTCGGCCCGTTCCGGAAAACGAACGAAAAAATGTTTGACATAGTTTACACTTGTATTGATTAAAATTTATAAACTTTAAGATCTTTTCCTTTGGGTGATGGGACACAATTCCCTATTTTCAAATTTCCATTTTATAGTGCTAACAAAAAAAAACAACAAGTATCAAATATCATATTCAAGAAAAAATTCCGTAACCCCCTGTTTAGGATTGAGAGCTACCCATTGGAGTTTTACCTAAATAATCTTTTGGCATCTTTAATAAATCTTTTTAGTGCTACCCAAACGACTTCAGCTTAATGGTCCTTCGGATTTAAGTGTAGTTAAATCAATTACATTACTTTTTTAAACACTGTGACCCAGGAAAGCCATCGAGTGTTTTTTAGCCTTAATAATCTAGACTTTAAAAATACTTAAAATGTTCTTAGCATGTTCTTAACATTTTGGTGATCAAAGCCTCATGTTCTTATATGGTTTGTTCTTATATAAAAAGGAAAATATGTGCATGGAATTGGACAAAGACATTGGCATTCTTAACAACCGTCAATATCAGAGGGACCTGGAGACTAATGAGAAGATACAAATTATCTCTAACTAGATATTGCGAAAGGGAAGGGAACAAGACTCTCTGCGGAAATGAAGTTTCAATTGTATTCCGTAGATATCCAAGGAAATATCGGATCTTGTACTCTAAGGACTCGAATAAACAGACCCCGCCCGCTTATTCTTTTTCGAAATATTTTCCGGGGGGGGGGGGGGGGGGTTCTCCCGTTTTTTTATTTTAACATTTGAAATAAAGTT